>APFE031647956.1:52459-121186 GCA_000404065.3 Pinus taeda
TATGTTTAGTGTATGAATAGCTCATTTATGCGATAAGTTTTAACAACTGTTTCGTCTAACTTCTTATACGAAGTAGCTTATTTTTATTACCAGTTATTGTATGAAATCTTTTTAGATCGCATAGAAGAAAGATCACACCCCGAGTTAGCATAAATTTCGATGTTTTTATGTTTATTAGAATACAATAACATAACATTAGATTAGATAGAAGTATTCCATTTAGAACAGAAACACCCATCTTTCTCACACACACACACTGAATTGGGAAACTGGTCCCATATCCCCAGTCGGACCCGCTATACCAAACGGATAACGAGTTGCCAACCAAGGTCCAGACCAGGCGGGTATCCCCCTTGTTGTCGACCCGATTTTCGGGGCCTTCAACACAACCTTCTAATTATGTTTCTAACCTACATAGACCTTGTCCTCTAACAATCTTAGTTGGTTTAATTTCAAGTTCATATTCCTAGAGTGTGGTCATCTAGTTAGTTACTTATCTTTCAACTCCTTTTGAACCAGTAGATTTTTAATGGGTGGATGGGGTACTATAAATTTTGTATGGGACTTTAAAGCATTATACGACTTTAAATAAAACATATTCTTGTTCATGATTGTATGGATAATTTAGTTCTGCACCTTAAAGCCTTAAACTCATAAATGATATGGAAACCTCAAATCCATGTGATTTTTTCCAAGTTAACATGACTACATAAGAGATGCCAAACATAAAAGTAAGCAAGATGGATTCTGTTTCAAAATTGGGACTCATTAGACTAGGAGCTTGTTGATTGCTTGTTTAATAGACTTAAAATAAATATTTTTTCCCTCCAATTTAAACACAATTTATTTTTATCATTCTTGTTGTGGTTTCATTATCTTAGTGGAACTAGGGACAAATCTTCGAAAATAAAATAAAATAAATAAATAAATTGCATAGCTATTTTATTGCGTGGAAAATAAATTTGAGATATTGTTTTTATCGTTTCTAGATCTATTATGATTCCCAAATTAGAAATAATAAAATCCAACAATTTTCCTTTAGTAATGGAAAATATGGTCTTCTTTGGATTTAAATAAATCCCATATTTTCTATAACGATCAAAGATTTGTATTAAATGTTGAACATGTGCATTTCTATATCTAGAACAAATTGCGATATCATCTAGATATACAACCATATTTTTCTTAATTAGGCCTCTAAATGCAATGTCCATTGCTTGTTGGAAGCTAGCCCTTGCATTGAGTAGCCCAAAAGGCATTTTTCTATATGTGTAGGTGCCTAGTTTGGTTCTGAAAGTAGTTTTGATTTAGTCAAGTTGTGAGACTAAATTTGATTATAATATGAGAAGCCATCTAGTTGGAAAAGCATCTCAGAACTAAACACACATTACAAAATTTGTTCCATAGGAGGAACATGGTTATAATTATATTTTTTTTGAAATATTTGCTTAGATTTTAGAAATCAATATAAATTCTAATATCCCCATTATTTTTCCTCGCTAGAACTAAATTTGAAACCCACTATGAGTGTCTAATAGGAAAAATAATATTGGCTTTAAATGTTTGTTTAATTCTTTCTTAACTTGTGGCTCTAGATTAGGATGCATTTTCTTTAATTTTTGTGATACTAGCTTACCTTCACTTTTCATTGTTATGAAATATTGTATAATTGTTGTATCATAAACTTCTAAATCTTCATAAGTCCAAGCAAAATCACCCTTTTATTATTTAAAGAATTTAATAAAATTAGAATGTTTAGAGGCTGAACAATTGATTCTTAGATTAAAATTTTGGTGATTTTTAGCAGTCCCTAAATTAATTACTTCATATTGCATTGAGTAATTGTTTGTCTTACAATTAGTTAATCCTTTGAACTTTTACCATTGAACAACTGATTTCATAATATCATTTTCTAAATCAGGTTGAACTTCTTGAGAGGAATCATGGTTTTCATTCTTATGTTGCTCTTCATCAATGATGGAACCCCTTAAGGTACCTTACTAAGTAAGGAAGTTTGTAATTTGGTCATCATCATCAAACACCCTCATATTAGTCACATTATCAGGAACTTAGGTTGTAAAGATTAATTTTATAGAAAACTTGTCGGAAGATAAGTTCTCTGTAGGAATTAACTTGGAATAAACAATTGTTAACAAGTCAACATTTTGAATTCTGGGAACCGTTTCAAAATTGTGAAAGTTATGTAATAAGTTCCAAACCTTGGAGTGATACTTTTTAATATGATTGGAAACCCAATTATAAAGTGGCATGCCTTTTTAGTGATTATCTAAGAGTCACCAATTACTTTCAAAATTTTGAATTTAAGTCAAATTTTTTGTGAGTCCCTATGATAGGGCTTCATAATCAACAATATTATTGTTACATTCAAATTCTAATAGATATGACAACATAATCTTATTATGAAGAGGGTCTTTCACTATTCCCCAAACCTACACCCTCATTGGTTTTAGAACTATTAGAATACAATATCCATAAATCATTATTTACAATGCTATTTACAACAATAGATTCAAGTACAAAACAATTTAATGAAGGAGTTTATTTACAATGAAATTTTTTCCGTATTATGTGTGAATCTACAAATGGTGAACCATTAACAGAAAAATTACTAAAATACGATTCAAATGAAAGTTTCTAAGAATTGAATTGTTGAACATTATAGTAAATTTCATATTCTTTTCACATCCAACTTTAATCTTATCTGGTTTCCCATTAAATTTAAACCACAAATGTGATGAATCAATCAAAAAGTACCCATTCAATTTATCTAACCAGTCCATACTTAAGAGAAATCCATATGACTCAGGTATGTCACCAATAATATTGTTAATGAATTGATGGATTTTTGGATTTAAAGCTAATCTAATTAATACTTCCTTGACTTCCCCTAAAACTTTGACACTAGATCTGCCATGTTGCACAATATGTGTAGTAGAATTCAAAGGAACCATATTCAGTTTTTCACAGATTAAATATGAAATCACATTTGATGAAGCTCATGAATCAAGTAAAAAATTATGAACATTGATATTTGCAATTTAAAAAGTCAAAAGGAAAGGGAGCAAATGAGAAGTAGATTTTCTCCAATCAAGGCTATATTAATTTTAGATTGTTTCTTAGGCTTTCAACAAAATGTTGCTTGTAAATATTTAATTGACTTTTATTCCCGTGATTACAATTTAGTTAACTCATGTAGGGAGATGATGGCTTGTGTCATTTTCATATCCTCCACCAGGTCATAGCCTAAAATATTAGAGTTATATGTGGGTTTATCTGAACTAGAAGATGATTTAACAATGATTACATATCTATTTGTAGGGGGAGGAACAATGGGACCTACTGAAGTAGATGGAGGTTCCTTACTTCTAGTTAGTGCAACATTCATTTCTTCAACTTCTTATTCTTAATCATCATTAAGGATTCCTAAAGAATTATCCTAAGTTACCATTATTTTTTTAGGATCTTTAACATCTTCTGCTTCATTTTCATTTTCGTATGCTTCTTCATCTTCCTCAAACTGGATTTGTTCATTCACAAGTTCATTAGGAGGAGGGGGGTTATTTCTCCTAAAGGATTGTCTCCAAATTATCTTAGATGAACTTTCTACTAAGGTTTTATTGGGATAAGTAATATAAATAGAAATATTTCGTGTAATTCTTTGGAGGCTCTCCATATCAACTTCTTGTTTTCCTTTTTCATCTTTAGTTGCTTTAGCAATCAACTGCCTTCTACTAGGAAGAGGGTTTCTATTTTCTTTAGATGAGGATTTGTTTGCTAAATTCATCATCTCTTTTTATACCTTTAATGTTTCTTCAAAATTCTCAGGAAAAGTAGTTTTACCAACTCTTTTTACAAATATTTGTATAGAGTAAGGAAGAGAAGTGGTATAGAATTCAATCATGAAATTGCTAGATGGTTTAGAATCAACATGTATTTTATTTGTTAGAGTAAAAAATATTTGATTAAAATCATTAAAATTTTCTTTTGGATTCATTTTAAATCCTAGATAACTCTAATACTAATTTTTCCAAAGATTTGTATTCACCAAAGTTTTTTATGAACACATTCCTAAAAACCTCCCAACAAGTAATGGAGTCAGTTGTATTCCAAGTATCAGGTTGAAGCCTTACCATCAATATAGGGAAAAATTCTATATAACACATCTTAATGCTTAATATTCATCAAATTTATAACAAGCGTGACTCTAGTGATATGATCTTTTGGGAGTTCCCTATTATCTGGGTCAAATTTACCAAAAAAAATCTCTAGATGTTTAGGTAAATCATGTTAAGGTATTGAACTACTCCTAATGACAACTATGGTCCCTTGGGATTTTTAACTCCAACCATATGTGCAGATGTGAATATGACTCTGAATTTGACTCTAAGAAATGGTAATGAGGAATTCTTGGGGGTGTTGATAGTTTTCCACCAATAGATAAAAGGGATTCAATCCTAGTGTTATCACCCTCTTTCCAATAATCTATCTAATTAAAATTTAGGTTAATCATAGTAGAGAAAGGAGAATTAGTAGGATCTTCGCTCTAATATTTTTTCCCTTTAGCAAGTATGGTATATTCAATTGGAATATGACTAGTTTTCTTACTTTGTGCTCTAGTTAAAACTCATATATGTTGAAAATGAGGAGGAATATTTATAGTAGATTCCTCTATAATTCTAGAATCTAATGTTTCTTGTTGTACAGGTTGGATCATATAAGAATATTCTACATGTACAATTTGTTCAAGTAGATCTGAAACCTAAGATTCTTTAGCAATAATAGAGGACGCAAAAATAAATTCTAGTGTTTTTTGAATATAATGAGAAAGTTGTTGGATTCACACTTATACTGAGAGGATAGGTGAATCAATATAAGACAATTTATTATTTATTTAAACAACCATAAGTAAACAATATCACATATAGAACACAATACATAAATGTAAAATTCTTTATAATAGATATTTGTAGATACTAACCTACATGAGAAATTAATCCCCCTATTTGCAAGATTTATAGGAACGAACCTTCAGAAGACACCAATCCTATCTGCTACAATATTTGTATGCACCAACCTATAAGGGACACCAATTCCCTATATTGCAATATGTGTAGGCACTAACCAATAGGAAACGTCAATCTTTTTTTTTGCAATATTTGTAGGCACCAACCTATATGAGACATCAATCTCCTTTCTTGCAAGATTTGTAGGAACCAACCTATAGAAGATATCAATCCATTTTGTTGCAAGACATTCATAGTCACCAACCCAATTCATTGAGTCTTATTGCTACTTCTACCTTCACTAGGTTTGTTAGTTACTTCTATCTTTAATAGGTCTACTTGTTGTTTTTGCCTTCACCAAGTTTGTTTCTTCTAAATTTTGTTGTTTTGGCCTCTTCTAATGAAAAAACTTGTACAAAATGCAACATATCCAAATTTACAAATATGAATATGAAATTTTTACTTGAGGCACTTTTGTATGTTTCATCCAATCTCTCAATTTTTCACATTCTAAAAATTCACAAAAAAATAAGGCATAAAAAATGTTAAATTGATGTGTTTGAAGTTGATTTCAGAACTATTCAGTAACCCTAACTTCCATAGGGAATATCTTTGAAATTATAGTGAATCAAAGTATGAAATTTCTAGCATAGATACCTACATATATCTGCTTTGTCTCCTCTAGATTTCTAATTATGAAACAAATCATGAAAAAAAAGAAGCAAAAAAAAAATTCCAAGTTGACATGTTTGAAGCATATTTCAGAAGCATTCAGGATCTGCAAATTTCTTATATAGTATCTCTGAAATTATAGCGAACCTAGGCTTTAAATTTATACCATAGCCCCCTCTATATATCTCTTGTATATTCTCCATATTTCATATTCGAAAACATCTCAAAAAACAAGTTATAGCAAAAATAACAAATTCACTTGTTTGAAACATATTTCAAGAGTGTTCAAGAACCTTAACTTCCTCAAAGAATATCTCCAAAATTATAAATAAACAAGGTCTGGAAATTCTAGTACAGGTACCTAAGAATCTCTTATTTTCCTCTTCTATTTTTCATAGTCTGAAAAATATCAAAACAAAAGTTTTTGCCTCGAAAATTCCAAGATGACCTGTTTGAAGCAGATTTTAGGAGTCTTTATGAACCTTAAATTCATCAAAACATATATCAAGCATTATAGTGAAATGGAGTATGTAATTTCTACCATAGGTGCAGGAAGATATCATCTCCATCTCCTCCAAGTTTCACATTTGAAAACATCCCAAAAGAAAAGTTCTAGTGAAAATTCCATGTTGACTCTTTCAGTCCACAAATCACATTTTAGCTCTACCTTTAAGACCCCAAAGTATTCCTTGGATTCTTTTGCACACCTCATATAACTTCTTTCTTGTATGGTATTAAAATACACTCATCTATCCTTCTTTATAGTTTTTCTATGTTCTATTATGGCAGTGACTTGTAAAACTAGTTGGAATAATTTGTATTTTTTGGTTGGGCTAACATGTATTTTCTAGCTAGACCAGCCTGACAAATATTCAAATCTCCTCATTATTAGGTAGTTAGAGGGAGTTCCATATACCATTGGAAAGGCCTCATAGTAATATCTTATTCTATCATTTGATATAGGTATTTAGAGTAAAAATTCCTTCAAATGTTGGGTATCCAATCTAGGGATTAAGAAAAAGCTAGGTGTAGAAACAATATTTCCAACAATCTAACCCTTTTTGATTGAAACCATTATTCAATTTTGCAATAATACCATAGTAATCCCTAACCGTTGGTTAGGAATTTATATTGGTCTCCCCCTAAATTTGACATTTTAGGTCTTCCCCTATCTTTGACATCAATGACAACAAAATATTCAACAAAATCCCCCTTTTTCATTGATGACAACCTAAGATATGTGTGCATTGTTTTTGTAGAAATACCCCTATATGAAATCTCTCCACCTTTGACATCAATGGAAAAGGGCTACTCCCCTTGTATGCAAATTCTCCCTTTTTCCAAAACTTCTCCAATTTTGACATCAATGGAAAATGATTAATCCCCCTGAGCTTCCACTTTCCTTTATTGATTATTTGAGAGGGATATCATGTTAATTATCTCTTTCAACTTCATAGAGGACATATACATTACTTTAGGTTCTAGTTGTTTTGTTACCAATATTTCTTAACCTTCTTTCCTTATTTCACATCCTTTAGAATGAAATTGAGATCATATCCTTAATCGCACATTTTACTTTTAGTTAAAAGATCCTGTTTAGAACTTCAACATACAAGACACTGAGTTTTAATATTTCCATGACCACACTTCTACATATAGGAATAAATTTCGATGACATAGCATGATGGTATGGATAAAATCGGTTATATTTCAAAAAATTACAAGAATAATGTCATTTTTTGTCTAATCTGCATGCGTTTGTAGGTATTACAATGAACTATCTCAAAGTCGTCATTGTTGCAAAAACTTTCCTTGTTCATCACAATACCAATGAAAAGAATAATTCATCACAGTTAGAATGAGAAAACTTCTATCCGTTGAGCTATCCAAATGGTCAGTCTTTTTTACTAGTCAATCTTGACTTGGTCAATAAAATTCAGAATTCTGATTGTACATAAATTTATAAATATGTTGCATTTAAGAACGTTCTGACATTTTTGTTATAGCTACAACAATTCTAAAAGGTTATAAGGTCTTCTTGTTGAGAAAAAATAGATTCACGCACAGACACACACACACATATAATTTGCATTACAAAAATATAATAGATCTAGTACAAAACTCAATTTTATACATAATCATTGCATTTTTTTGTGGGGAAGAATTTCAAAAAGCATTAGTAGGGAAAAATAATCAAGGGGATGATGGGACATGTTATTTCCCTTGCACTAAATGTGGGAGCTTACGTCCCAAAAGAGTTTTAAAAGAAACAACTAAAAGACATTGTTGGAGGGGGGCCAAAGGAATATCGTCCCTTGGTAAGCTATATATTCATTGTATATTTTATTTATATTAATCGTATCTGTAAAATTGTATATTGTTATAATATTTGTTATGTAGACTAATTTTGCATGTTTTTTTTTGTAATTATAAAGTCGTGACTAGCCCCCTATGTGTATGAATGCATCAAGTAGTAGTAGAAATGATGTTGTAAAATTTGAGGAATATGGAGCAAATATTGAAGATCAAATTAATGATCCTATGGAAGAAGATGATGATAATAAAATAGTTCAAGATGATCAGACAAATCAATTGATCCAAGACTTGTTCTCTCGACCGGTTAATGATTAAGATGAGGACAAATATGTTATTTTTTATGTGCCTTTTCTAGAAAAGGCAGAGACACCACTTTATGAAGGATCAAGTACAAATCTTCTCTCTGATACATTATTGTTAGTGAACTTAAAGGTTTTGAATGGTTTTTCAAACACTTGTATGATAGATATCCTATGGTAGGTGATATGTTTCAACACATATTATACATAAATGTTGATTTTTTTCCTTTTTTTTAGTGTTAATGTATGTGTAAAAAAGAATGCAATATTTATGATTAATATTCTTTACAATGGTTATTGATTTTTTATATTGCAAATTGTTAGGTGAATTTCTCTTACCATCATCAAATATTTTATCTTGCACATACCGAGATTTATGTGCCATTATGAAAGAAATTGTAATGGAGTACCAACTTATAGAAGCATGTTTTAATGATCATATCATATGTTATGGAAAACATGCATCGAAAACAAAATGCCCACATTATCAAAGTAGTACATATTGAACTAATCAAATAACAAAAAAGGTGCCTCAAAAGGTTCTTCGTAATATTCCCATAATTCCATGTTTGCAGTGATTGTTCTGTTGAAAAAGCATAGCATAGTTTATGGATTACCATGCATGGAAGACAAGTGGATATTGTGGTCTTGAATTCCTACAGTTCGTCATGCATTTAGGGAAATTGAGGAAAAATTGCCACATTTTAAATATGAAATTCATAATGTTAGGATTTCACTCGCAACTGACAGTATTAATCCACTTGGAGAGTGTAGGTCTATTTACTCATTGTGGCCAATTTTTGTTATCAACAATAACATTCTTCCTTGGATTTCAATAAAGAGGGAGAACATAATGTTGACAATGATTGTTCTGGGTATTTGTTTACATTAATTTTTCGAATGTAACAATTTCGTTTTTTTCTTGTTGCGTAATATTATATTTATTTATTTACTTATATATACATATCGTGGGAGTGATTATGTGTAATTTCAAACAATTAGGTAAGTACCAAGTTAAATATATGAATGTATGTATTGAGCCTCTTATTGTCAAGTTACTAAAGTTATTGGCTGACATCACTATGTATGATGTTTGTAAACCAATAAGGCAAAGGAAAATTCAATTCCATGGAATACTTGTATGGAAAATTCATGATGCTCTAGGACTAACAGATTTTTGTGGTATGTAACGTTTCATTGCACTTTAATAGTATATAATTTTTTGAAGATATGACGCACGTTTTTCAAATTATCCCTTTGTATAATTAACATTAATCCATCTCTTGCAAGTACTTAAACAAAGGTTAAATTTACATGTCTAGTTTGTGGTCCTAAGATGAAATCTCATTGTTCAAAAAGTTTAGGAAAGGAGATGTTTGATGAGTATCGACACTTCCTCTCTACGAGCCATAGGTATTGTACTACTGAAAAAACATATTTCCAATCGGAAATAAGAGACATGATTAAAACATAGAAGAATGACACCTGAGCTATGGAATTTGGAATACAATAGAAATTGTCAAGTTACACAATTTGTTTATGTATCATATATGTAATGTTTTGAATTTTTATTTTTATTGAATTTATGTAATGTTTTGAATTTTTATTTTACTAAATTTGTTTTTTCATGTATCTCCTATGTTCCCGCTTCCAATCTCTAAGGATATGAGTCCACATGAATGAAAAAAATGATGGTTAGGAACCAATTATCATTGATCTCAAGCTTACTGTTACCAGTTGCAGGTCTACCCCTAAGGACGAATCCACCACTTCAAATTTACCAATTAGTGGAAATTATAATTTAATTTACCCTGCACAAAGTGGCCTTTGAATGGGGCCAACATTGAAATTTTTTCCTATTTGTGCTTGTATGCATTGAAATTTGACATCATTATAGTAGATGCATGTGTTGATGGCATGGGATGATTTTGAGACTCAAATACAACTATCAAACAATTAATTTTCTCTCTTTCATTACCTTAGAATGTTTGTTTTCTGAGTTTATATGCTTAATTCTTACAATATTGTTTTCAAATATTCTAAAGTAGATAAATTGGGTATTGGGGAATCGAGAGTGATGTGGGGGGGGAAGGGGGTGGGTGGGCATATGAGCGAAACCTTCATGAGGTTGGCCTTTTTCAGTTTTAGAATATATTATTCTTGAAACCAAGAGAAGCTTATTCAAGTTTATAACATCATCTCCAATTTCAACTTCGGTTCGTCTAACAATTTTTTAGGTTGTCCATTTACCAATTAGTGGAAATTATACTTTAATTTGATCCCACACAGACTGGCCTATGAATGGGACCAACGTTGGATTTTTTATTTTTATTTTGTGCTTATATCCACTAAAATTTGACTTGGTTATAGTATATGCATGCTTTGACAGTACGAGAGTGTTTCAAGCCTCAAATACAACTCTCAAGCAATTTATTTTTTCTCTTTCATTTACATTAAATTTTTGTTGCCTTCATTTCTATACTTGATTCTTACTATGTTGATTTCAAATATTTTATAGTAATATTTCAAAGTGATGGTATTGTAGTAGGTCCCATTGTCACCTGATTATTGTTGATGGCTATTTCCTACATAGGATTTGTATCCTTACCACGAAAAGAGATATGTAGAGGAGGTTTGACGTTGCACCACCCTTAGTCCCATTGAATTCTCGAAAGCCAATGAATGTAGAACCCCTAACTCTTTTGCAATCCATATTATCTTGCATGCTCCTTAATCATAGAAAACTACTACCCAAGGGTCCTCCAAAACACGACACAAGATGAGATTGAAACCAAAATGAAGCTGCCATTAGCCAAAAAATTGATTTATCTGGGAGGGCCAAGGAAGCCCCACTTTGAACAGAGAAGCCATGAGACCACTAATAAAAATCTACAAGCTAGATATACTGATAACTTATAACCTAGTAAGACTTGAGACTCCACGTGGTGGAGGAGCATCCTCCTCGATATTTATCACAAGGGGCCAAGTGTGTCCTTTAAAATCAAACTTGGGTGGATGAGAGAACAAAATGTGCTCTCAATCACTCGAGCTACAAACAATAATAATATAATTTGTAAGGTTTAAACACTAAATTGGCGTATGAGACTCCCTTGTTCATGGGACAAGGGACCCCTTTTTCATAATGGCCTGACTGCCAAATATTGTGTACATACAATACCTCCTTCTAAATTTTAACTTGTGACCTCTCATGAGAACACTCATGTTCTTAACCATTAGGTCCACTCATAGGTAATCTTAATAAAAAATATATTCCATTTAACATATAAATAAATAAATAAAATAGTCACTGCAAATAGATTAAAATAAAATAAATACTAAATTACTTTAAATATAAATATGGAAGGGACTAATACAATCATGGGATGTGATCAAGAAGTCATTCTTGATGAAAATCTAATATTAAATTTGTACGAGTTATTAATCTGACTAAAACTAAAACTAATCAATTTTGAGGAGGACAGACCGTAGGCCCTAGAGGTATAGTGGTAGCAGCCAAAATCGACCCTATGTCACATGAGTATGAGAATAACCCAGTTATCAATTTCTCTGGGTTACAAAAAAAATACAATACTTTTCTCGCCTAGTGTCCCCTTTTAATTCCCTCTATATTTGTTTTGAAAAATTTTCCCTCTTCTCGTAAGCATTATTTTACTAAAACTCGGGGCATTATTTCATTTTCTTGGCAGACAGATGAATGGGCCACATAAAAATGCAATGAATACCATTGTCATAGATGCCCCAAAGCTTGATAACTCGTACTTCAGGCTTTGAATTGTAATTTTCTTTTATCTTTTCCTTTTTCAGGGAGGCTTTCCCATTCATTTAAGATATAAGTGTGCTCTCAGGGCAAGCTAAGTTCAACTAGTGGGAATGGAGTAAAACGAACAATTTTATGGTTCTGAATAGTTTCTAGAAATTGCATCTTTATTGGTCTCGAAACCCTAAATTTAACCCTAACTATCTAATAGTGGATCTAGTATAGTGATTTAGTAGCATAAGTGAAGAAAAATGTCTATAAATTTATTTTCAAGTTTTTGATAGTTTTTGAAACTAACATAGATTTATTTACCTAAAGGTTTACTATTTAACCCTTCTGCAAAGATAACTTTTAGTACATTGGATTGGGGGAGGTACTGAACTATGAGTTTTTTATTAGGGATTTCGTTGAATATGCAACTTTTATTAGACTCAAGCTATTGTATTTTGGTTGTTAGTAGAGCCACATTAGGTGGAAACAACATGAAAATAAGTTTATGTTGAGCGGCTTAGTAGCTTGATTGAATTACATTATTTATATATTGTTTAGGTAGTTTGCAGAATTTGCAGTGTTATTTATTTATATATTTATGTGTAGGAAATGCTTTCTTAAACTATGTATTTTTAGGCCAGTAGGGGCATCCCATCACTAGCAATATCCTTAATGGCATTAAAAGTTACAACATGTAACTTAACACTGATCTAACAATCAAATCTTAGATCATAGTGTCATTTGGCATAAGTAGAAATACCTAAGAGTCTAATTCTAGTGACCAGAATGGACCCTATGTTAGGTGAGTATGAGACTAACTCAGTTATTGATTCCTCTAGATTACAACAAAAAATAATACAATATTTTTCTCACCGAGTGATCCCTTTTAATTCCCTCTCAATTTGGGTTGAAATTTTTTCCATCTTCTCGTAAACATTATTTTACTAAAAATCGGGGCATTATTTCATTTTCTTGGTAGTCAGATGAATGGACCATAGAAAAATGCAATGAATACCATTGCCAGAGATGCCCCCAAACTCAATAGCTCATAGTGAAAACTTTGAAATGTAATTTTCTTTAATATTTTCCCTTTTCATGGAGGCTTTCCCATTCATTTAAGCTATAAAATATGTTCTAGTGGTTTCTATAAAGGAAACAAAGGTGTCTTGGCAACTTATTTGAAGTGTTATAAATTATGGTAATTATTTCTTTTGTTCTTGGGTTTCAAAAACATGAAGCTGCCATGAATGCAAATTGCACAACTTTTTATTTCTTTTGACGAGATATTTTTTATTCAAGTGCACTCTCAAGCCGAGTTAGGTTTAACTAGTGGGAATGGAGTAAAACTGATAGTTTTATGGTGTCGAATGGTTTCTATATATTGCATCATTATTGGGATCTAAACCCTAAATTTAACCCTAATTATCTAAATATTGGATCTAGTATAGTGATTTAGTAGCGAAAGTGAAGAAAAACGACTTTAACTTTATTATCAGGTTTTTGGGTAGTTTGTGAAACTAACATATATTTATTTACCTAAAGTCTTACTATTTAACCCTTCTACAAAGATATGTTTCAGTACATTGGATTGGTAGCGATAGTGAACTATGAGTTTTTGATTAGGATTTTGTTGAATATGCAACTTTTATTATACTCAAGCAACTGCATTTTGGTTGTTAGAAGAGCCACGTTAGGTGGAAACTACATGAAAATAAGTTTCTATTGAGTGGTTTAGTAGCACAAGGGAAGTACAATATTTATATATTGTTTTAGGTAGTTTACAAAATTTGCAATGTTATTTATTTATTTATATATTTATGTGTAGGAAATGCTCTCTTAAACTATGTATTTTTAAGTCAGCATGGGTAGGACATCACTAGATTTAGCCTATTGGCTTTGGTGGGTTGGACCCAGGTTCAAAGTGTACTGCGCATAAAAAAAATCCTCAACCACTGGCCATCTCGGCAACGACCTGTAAGTGGATCAAAGTCTCACCCGAAGTGATTATGGGAGGTTGCAGAACTAGGTTTCTACAGCCTCAGGGATACTGTGTTGTGCCACCATTGTATTCTCTTATGTTGAACACTTATCTACTACTTCGCATTCATAAAACACTTCGCACTTATACTTTACTTTGCAGAATTATAGTCATTACTTACACATATCATAAACATTCATAAACTTTACAGTACTTCAATAAAGTGCAAATAATAGCAAATAAACTCATGTAGACACAAATTTTACTGTGGTTCATCCCAATGCGGGACTACGTCCAAAAGAACTGTTGCTTATAATATAGAATTTGTACAACAAACAATTCTTGACCTGCGTACTCAACTATAGGTCAGCTGCGTACTCAGTTGCAGACTTAGGCCTATGCGCACTCATCTGCAGAGCCTTCCCTTCACCACAAACCTAATCACAAAGAATCAAAACATAAACACATATTGGTTCTAATTATTGCTATCACCAAAAAATGATCACCTAGCCATTTCTAACTAGGTGGATCAAAATACACTATGTGGATTTAATTTTACCATATTAAAATCACTTTCACTGTGGAAAATAATTTAGTAAACCACTTTTATTAAATTATTTTATGATTTAAATCAAAAAAACCTCGTGAGAATAATTAGACAAATCATTATTTAATTATTTTCCTTAGGAATTATTATTAAAACATTATTTAATAATTATTCCTTGTCACATTTGACTAAATCCCTTAGGAATATTTAAATAAATCACTATTTATTTGAATTTCCTTATTTATGTTATTAGAATAATTATTATTTAATTATTTTGATTTCACACCTTTCTTGTTTCTCACGAAATAATTAATAAATCATTTTATTTGTTAATTATTTCTAAACAAAGTAATTTAACCATTTAAATTCATTTTCCCTCTCCAATAAATATAATAAAGTATTCCAAGTAGTTAGATATGAATTTGGTCAATAATATTTTAGTATTCTCCATTTTCGAGATTAACTCTGTACTTTGCTATATAAATGAGGGTTTTCATCCATTCTTCACCATGATCATTATCACTGTCAACACTATCGTCACCTTTTTGAGATCCCATTTGAGTTCTTCATCTTTGTTTTAGTTTTTTCACGTGATTGAGAGAGGGAATTCTATTTCTGAAGCATCAAGGATATCAAAGGACCCATCCCACGGAGGGGACTTACATACCAACCAATCTGTAGATCTCCTTCACCAGGTGTTATCAATAAAGATTTATTCATTTAAAATTGTCTTTCCAATTGGGTTATTATTCTAGATACATTATTTTGTTGCTATTTGTTTTGGATCTTGTTTTCTTCTACTACAGATTTTCCATTTGTATTGCATATCTAAGATGACAGTAGTCATCAAATTGTTGTTAGGGTCACTTGTCACCTAGTGACTTAAGTGACGATTTTTGGTACACCCTCCAGGAATTTTCACACTAACAAATGGCGACTCCACTGGTTTAATAACCATGTTCTTGGGTGACTAAAGTTTTATAAATTTCAAGGTTTCTTCAACCATTTTTTAGGCCTCTCAGTTTTTATTTCCATTTTCAAACCCTATTTTGTCAAATTTTCAGATTTTGTCGGGTTTCTGGTCTTTTCCACACGTCACAAGTACTGCCGAGCAGGAGACAACAACATTTGTCTAAGATCTGTCAATCAAGACTCTCGAGGAAAAATCACACTTTTTACCCTTTAGTACGCTCCAAAGTGCACCTTTTGGTGCAGGAACTGCACTCTCACTGAAAATAGGTCAGTACTTGAGTTCAATAACTTTTCTGAAAAAATTGCAAAATTTTTCCAGTTTTGTTGAGAGTGTTTTCTGTAGACTGGTTTGGTTATTAAACTTTGTTAATCAGTCTCCCTTAGGCTTAGATCCAATTGTTTTGTCTCTTTGAGGAAGGAAATATCCCCCTAGGGTTTAGAGTACTCCTTCACATTGTTAGGAAGACATTTTCCGAGTGAGGAGTCTAGGGTTTTCAACATTTTTAGCCTTTGTTTTTCAGATCTAATACATTACTTTTCACATCCATTGGATAGGTTTATTTTACCTTTTCTCACTTTAGAGTTTGGGTTTTCCTTTTTCCCCCCTAGGATCCCCTTGAGCATCCTCAGTCTTAGAGATTCATACATGTCCTTTAAAGTAGTTTTCACTTCTAATTTTTTTTGTTTGTCTGCACCATTTTTAGCAACTTACAACCTTTAGATCCCAGTCCATTGATATCAGATATTTTTTGCCTCTTTATTTTTCTTTGAGTAGCATGTTTTCCTTCTCTTTCTTAGCTTCTTGGTATCCGTTGTGGGTGGGGTTGTGTATACTTGATTGAATATTTAATTCTTTTTCATTTCAGATTCATTTACAGTATTTCAACATTTTACTTTCAGCAGCATATGGCATCATGAAACATGCTTAATTAACTCATCCACTTGACACATATTTTTCTCACACTCACACCTTAAGTGAACGAGAGCTTGGTTAATGCTGCCAAGCCAATACTTTAAATAATACACCTTATTAAATCAACACACATAGATTAATCCCACTTGGGCATAAGGGCCAAACAATCTTTATAGTGTAGGTGTAGGGTCAGTGGGATAGGCTTCCAATAACACTCATTGGTCACTTCTCATTGAGACATAGAAGTTGTCATATTAAGGAGCTAAAAATCATTCACCATTCCACAGTCAAAGCCATAGTGTGTTAGAAACCCGATTCAGAGGGGCTTAGGCTAGGTCATCGTGTGAGCAGTTCTCCTTGGGGCTACCCAACCCATGGCAGGGAATTCCATGCAGTGGATGACTACCAAGAAGCTCAAGAATTGACCACCCCCATGGGACAAAGGTAACCATAGTGACCAATCTTAGGAAAACACCTTATAGGACTAGCTGTGGGAAGCAGTTGGTCCTCTACCCTACCTTTCTCTGGACAAATTTGCTTGCAAGGATGTGATTTCGTAAAGTAAGAAGTTCTTTGGAAGGACATCTTAAAAAAAAAGAAAAAAGAAAGAAAAAAAAAGAAGTATATCTAGGATTGTTTGAGGATTCAGATCACCTATAGACTAGATTTATTTTTTATTTGATAGGACATGTTTTATTGCATTAAAGTAACATCATTAAAATAATTAGTTTACACTTGGCACCACTGCACTAGGTGTTTTCTTTTTGTTTGTCGCTCTTTTCTTCCTATCATTATCACTTAGTCTATACATCATAGTGAATCCAAGGCATTTGTTGCATCGAATTCGAGGGTTTCACCCTCAGTTCCCGTTAGGCCATACCACTCCTCTTCATCAGGTGTGAGTTCATCCTCCCAGTACTTAATTGAGTCATCATTCTAATTCTGATTTTGATTCTATTGATTTGTCCCATTCATCCTTTGATTCCGCGTCCCCTCACCCTCATATCGTCATCATGTCAGGCACCAATGCAGGTGTAGGAACCCAAGGAGGTAACCCAGGTGCCAGCCAAGGTACCATCACTAGCGAAACCTCAACTGGTGTGGTCACTCAGACTCCTTTACTTCCTTTTGTTGCTGGTTTAAGTCTCCTGGATTTTAACCAGGTTATCAATGATCCCCTTCTCTACAATCCTAAATGGCAAGTAATTCCTACAAAACTCCCTTCAGACATCCCGAAGTTTGAGGGTAATCCTAGAGAAGACCCAACCAATCATGTTCGCTCCTTTCATATGTCATGCTCATCCAATTCTATTACCAACGACTCCATTTGTCTTCGGTTGTTCCAACACATGCTCATTGGATCCACTACAAGAAAAAAGGTCATTGGTTAGGGTCATGCAAATGTCGCATATGGTGATGATCTTTAAAAAAACATTGTTGTAAGTGTATATAGTGATGGTCTTTTAAGGTTTGTCACCAAAGCCATTTTCAATGACACTTTTGGTGAGGGTCATTAAAGGCCCGTCACTAATTCTCTCTTTGGTGACACTTTTGGTGAGGGTCGTTAAAGGCCCATCACTAATTCTCTCTTTGGTGACACTTCTAGTGACGATCTTTTATTGACCGTCACCAATGATCTTTTTGGTTACTTTTGGTGATGGTCAATAAATGTTCGTCATCGTTGATCATTCTAATGAGTTTTTTATGACGCTTCATGCCTGTGATGGACCTTTAAAAAATGTTTGTTGTAAGTGTATATAGCAAAGGTCCTCTAAGGTTTGTCACCAAATCCATTTTCAATGGCACTTTTGGTGAGGGTCGTTAAAGGACCATCACTAATTCTCTCTTTGGTGACACTTTTGGTGAGGTCATTAAAGGACCATCACTAATTCTATCTTTGGTGACACTTCTAGTGACAATATTTTATTGACCCTCACTAATTCTCTTTTTGGTTACTTCTGGTGACGGTAAAAAAATGTTCGTCATCATTGATCATTCCAATGAGTTTTTGATGATGCTATGTACATGTTACTATATTTTTTGTCAAAAGATAACAATTTAAGACCATTTTTGTGGAGTCTTTTTCATTATGTGCCCAAGGTCATAGTGGTTATAGTCATTCAATTTGTTAAGAAGTACTTAGTGGGTATCATTTCCCTCGAGTCATAAGAATATAGTTTTCGTATGAGTCAACACGCAATTCATCTCTATTAGGATTATTATCTAGAAAATTTGATTTAAATAAAGTTCCACTAGTGTGTGTAGGAACTATATTATTTAATACATAATCAAGTTCTTTCAATTCTATTAATGAGAGAGACCTAGCACTCCTCAACACTTATGGCACACCTTAATATGCTTTGGAATAGTATACTAGCATTCCTTGGCACCTCGCATGTCTTGGAACATCTTTGTACCTGGAAAATATTTGTACCTAGAACAATATCTTGCCATGAGTAGGACACCCAAGAACATGTTGGCATGCCCTAACATAGCATAACACTCCCCTAGCATGTGTCGGCATGCCCTGTAGTCCCTAGCATGCCATGGAACACCTTGGTATAATATTGCATTGACAAACATTAGCACTTAGCATACATTTTCACTTGGCATGTATTATAACATATTATTAGTGTGCCTAGAATTCCCCTTTTGAAAAAGATAAAGTTCTGACTTATTAACCCTCTTATGTGTTGATTTCCTTGCATTTTAGCTTGGCTATTCCTTATGTTGCCTTGAAACTCCTTGATACATATTGGCAATATGCTTTGGCACCATGCACATCCTAGCATGTCTTAGCACCTGGCATGCCTTGGAACTATTTAGAACATGTTAGTGTTAGAGTCGGTCTTGTCAGTCCTCCGCCAGAGATCAAAACTCTTTTTGCATTTCATTTTTAGGTGTCTCAATCCATCCATTCAGCTGCATTTCACTAAGAGCATGCCATAATATGACGGGAGGGTCTTGTCAGTCACTATCCCTTAGCCCTCATGTCTGGCACCTGCTGGCTTAGGTCTTTTCATCACTATTTATTAAAGTCCATGACAGTCAATGTTTGATCTTTTAATGGACAAGAGTCATTTTCAGTCATTAGGTCTAGGGATTAGTCAATTTGGTCTTCAACCATGTCCAATAAAGCCATGCAGGCCAGAGGGAGGCCCTTAGAAAGTTGTGATTTAAAAAATTTCATCGTCATGTTGACATATTACGACTGTTCTTCAAAACTCTATTTTGAAGAAAAGTCAAACAGTGTGTCATTTGTGATAATTTTCAAAAAAGTTTCTAGTTGATATCTTCAGGCGCAGTCATGGTTTCCTTGGCCAAATGCCATGTCAGCAACCCCTACAAAAAAGTGCCAAAAATTTCATCATTTTAGCTAAAAATCCAAAAGGGAAAAGTGAAATACAGAGTTGAATTAAATCAGGGAAAAAGTGCCAAAACAAAACATTACCAAAGTGGGTTTTGAAGAAAGAAAAATCAAAACCATGACTCTAATGTCTTTATATAGAATTTGCACAAGAAACAATGTCATTTTGCACACCAAGGTTAGAGAGAAGCATTTCAAAGTGATTGTGAGAGCTAGCGCGCATTTTGGGTGAGGTTGGAGGTGTTTTGACAGGCGCGGCGCATAGGCAGAGGGGCCCGACATACTGAGGGAGCGCGGCGCACTGGGCACGACTACACAGTGTTGAAACAACACGGGCGCAACGCACACAAACGGCGTGACACACTGGGTATGCTGCGTGGCACACACCCATAAAGGCCCGGTTTTGCTCCAAATTGCAACAAATCGCCTTTGAATCTATTGAAATTGCCAGGTAGGGTCGACATCTTGGTTGCTCATCCATTTTTGTGAATATGATGATGGTTTATGGCCATTTATAGTTGCAATAAAAAAACTCTTAAACCCTACCACTTGAATTCATCAAGACCATTGTTGTTAGGGTTGCAAATTTGTTGTGTTGATGCCAAGGTTCCTCCTCCCTTTCATCTTTCCCTTCTTTCCGTCGTTCCCTTCCCCCTATTCTATTTTTCCCATCTTTCTTTACCCTAAACGTTACTAAACCCTTATTCCCTATCCCCTCCCCTTATAAAATCCCCAAACCCTCCTACATGTCCCTAAACAAAATTTCTCCCCATAATCCCTAATCCCTTCATATTATTCCCCTTCCTAACAATCCCTTTTGCATTGTTCCCCTTGGTGGCAGAGTTCATAACCACACAGAGTTTCATACAACATCAAAGGGCAGTCCAAGCACAGTCCATATACACCAGCCATGGCATCTGAGCATTCATCGAAGTATGAAATGGAAACCCAAAGTGACTCATCCTCAGAAGAACAGGCTCCCCAGAGACCTCATAAAAGTGGCAGACATGTTAGGGAAGAACCAACCACCCTTACAGAATTGCAGGCCTACCCTCTTGCTATGTCATGTTTCTAGCATCTGTCATGTTTTGAGTTTTGTCAAAAGGTGGCTAGTGTTCGTTTTCATCATGAGTTGGCTCGTCTTTTTGTGCTTCACTTACATGGATAGCACACTCTCTTAGCCGGTGTCACCTTCACACTTACACCTGAAACTGTCTCATTAGCAACCGGCATACCGAATGTTGGAGAACCATGGCACAGGAAACAGAAGGTTGATCGGCAGCATTATGAGCCATACATTAAGGCCAGTTTCTTGTGGCAGCTCAAGAGATTCTTTCCATTCCGATATCTGAAAGATGAATATGCTCCACTAATGAAGTTGATCATGAAATATTTCAGCTGTGAGGGGAGGTTCTCTCGTTTATATGCTTATCACATCAACTTTCTCATGCATTTTACCATGGTACGGATGATGAACATCCCATATTTCATTTGTAGGAACATAGAGAGGATGAACACCTTCATGCAGCACAAAACCCCTCAACAGCAACTTAACATTGTTTATCATTTTGCTCTTATTAAGATTTTGGTGGTTCATCAGCTGGGATTACAGGGCATTACTTGGGATGATTTCATCTCCTATGACCTCTTCAACACTTCACATGTATTATCAGAGGTTGAATATGAGATAGGTGGTCCTTCTCATCAGTATGAGTGCCATGATACCACTAGTGTGTCGGTATTCATCACATATCAAAGAGGCGTTAAACATTTGTTCGCAGCAGTAAAGCGAGTGTTATCTCCACCCGGGGTGGAAGGGGCCTCACTTCCGACATCGACAACACAGTTACAAGACAGGGGCAAGGGGCCCATGCATGACGAGGGGCCATCAGGTGAATGAGAGGTCGACTTCATTCTCATTCATGATGATGATACAGATGTGGAGAGTGCCAAACTTAGAATGATCATCCAGGAGTAGCAAACAGAGATACAAGCCTTGTCTCTCAATTTGGAGAGGGCTAAGTGGATTATCAGGTACTTGGAGCAGAGGAATAAACATCTCGAAGACTAACAGGAGATCATGGAGCTGCAAAACATCCGCGAGAATCGCCGATCTGCCCAACATAGGAGGATTGAGCTCACTCCATTAGAGCAAGAGATTAATAATGACCGAGAGTCTTGGCTCGAGCGGATCAACATCCACCTTGATAGATTGGTAGAGAAGGCCGACAAGGATAAAACATTATTGATGCATATGGTTCATCACTATAAGGCACGGGACATGAGTTCAAAGGCTCGGATAAGGAATTTG
This sequence comes from Pinus taeda, assembly GCA_000404065.3. Taxonomy (NCBI): domain Eukaryota; kingdom Viridiplantae; phylum Streptophyta; class Pinopsida; order Pinales; family Pinaceae; genus Pinus; species Pinus taeda. The sequence goes on from APFE031647956.1 coordinate 74,628, forward strand.
AAGGCAAAATTGAGGAGAGCGACAAAAAGACAAAAGAGGAAAAAAGAGCAAGATCGGCTCTAAATCTTGGCTGAAGCCTCTTTGGCCCAGCATAGCACTTCATATGGAATCTCCAACCCAAATTTCAAAAAATCTGGGGCATTTTTGGTCATTTGACAATTTTTTTTGCACAAACAGGGTTTTTCTCCCTGTGCGCCGCGCCACTAGCGCGTGCTTATGCTAGGGAGCTCCAAATGGAAAAAAAATTATTTTTTTGGATTTGGCATGAAAAATCATGACTGCTGGTGCATGGCCAAGAAGTTTGGGCAAGTTTTGAGTCCTCAGGAGGTCAAAAACACTCAAAAAATGACCTCTATGCCCCTATTTTCACACACAGGAAGCAGTCTTGGGAGATTGAATTTTTGGAGGGGCAAATGAGCACCAAATTCAAAAATTCCAATTGGATTGGAAAGTAGACAGGTAGGGCTTTCTAAAAAGCACACTGGGGCACAATTTGGACTTCAGAAAGTACCTCAAAACCACCTCAAAATTGGTGTGATGCATACAGTTTTGGGCGCGACGCACAAAGACCCAAAGGCCAAAATCACTTCCGCTCCGCGAAATTTCGATTTGTGATTTTCTCCAAGTGGGCCTGCTCATTTACACTATATTTTCTTGGCACCTAAGGCAAAGTTTAAAAAGTATTTTCACTAAAGGCTGGCTTCTATCCAAGTGGCAAAAAGAAGACGAGTAGTAACCCAAAAATCTACGCTACAGTTTTGTCATTTTTGTAATGCTGCACCTGTCACTAATGGTTGGCTTTCCATTTCCAGTTTGTAATGATTTGAAAAACTCCCCAACTTTGGGTCATTCCATTTCCTGATGGCAAAGCCTATTTATTGTATGAACAACCATTTGCAAAGGGTTGGTTGTAATTTCTTGGAGACTGTGGGAGAGAAACTCGGTTACTCATTGTACATTTTGACAAAGAATTAATGAAAGGCAGTGGCTCTGGTTCATGAGATTCATGTGGTGTGAGTTTAGCAAATGTATTTTCTTTATGTTTCATATGTATTTCGTTGTGTTTCACAGTTCATTCATATTCATTTCCAGTGAAAGTTTCTAAGTAAGAAAAGGTAGAATTCATGTTTATTGCTCTGCCTTTGGGAAAGTTTCACGTTCTATGTTCTTCTTCTGTTGAAAAGGATTCATGTGTTCATGCCCTTTTCACCCTCTTAAATAATCTTTCCATTTCACATTATTTCAAACTTAATTGCTAGACTTCCGCCTATCTTGCCTCACGAAGTAATCTGTGCCTTTGTGTTAAATTCTCTGCTCATGCTGTTCGTTGGTCCCATACATCCCATAAACTCAGTCATTTATCACAAATTGCCTCTTGTTTCCATAGTTATTTAGCTAGCGTAAAATCAATATTTCATTTTGAGTCATCTCAGACTTTATTGTGTATTTTTACTGAGTGTGACCCGGAGAGAGCCCTCTCCTGTTCTGGTAGGGCTAGCTACCAGACTAAGCGTGGTTTGTGGTTACCCTAAATTTTTCCTTCCTTCAGCCTAAGGCAGATTTAGGTGCTAATAGTTAGCACACCCCTGAACTACCTAGAACATTCTAGCACTTCTTGACATGCCCTGATATTCCTTGGCATGCCTTACCCGTGCTTAGCATACCTTGTCACTCCCTCCTTAGCATGACAACTAGCACTCATTGACACTCACTGACACACCCTCATATTCATTCACTTCCATGCATTTTGACCTAGTGCTCCCTTCTGTTGTCCTAGCACTCCCTAACACTCCTCTGTAGAATTTCCTGCAAATTCTCTACAAATCTACCTCTGAGATCTATGTAGAAAATTTGACTGTAGATTAACTCCATAATGCAATATACCAAAGGAAAATACTATAATCTACTTCTACTATCAAACTTGTGGAAGCTTAAATATTGATATGAATTAGAGCTGAACACATATAACCATAAGAAGAAGAATCAATGCACATGAAACACAGAAAATACTTAGGGGAAAGCCTCAGCTAAAAACCCCACTATCTATATTATCGTACAAGGTGTAAATATCTGCGAATTACACAAAACCTTAGCTCTCACAGTTAGCAAGCTCTCAGTACAATCCTCTTGGATGCTCATAGGAAATCAAAGCTTCTCAGAAGCCTTCCTCTCTGCCCTCCAAGCTCCTATTTCCTTGCGCTATTTCTCCTGGGTGATCCTCCTGTTACCAAGTGGAACACTAATCACTCACACTGATCTCACACCTTGTAAAACTGCACAATCCTCAAGGAACCTTCCCTTGACTACATGGATGAGTTTCCTTTATAGGAAAACACATGCAACTAATAGTAACCTGTCCTTGACATTTAGCTCAACTGGGTCTTTCTTAGAATAGAAATGCATGAGTTTCTGATGAGAGAATCTTTAGTTATCTGGAGTACACTTGTTGAGTGCATGCATGCATCATCTGACTGATAACTTACAATTAGTTCCTCAAACAATTTGGAACTAATTTAACTAGACTTAACTCAGTAAACTGAGCTAACTAATTGGAACTCAAATATAGCTCAATCTTATCTCCTTAATTAAGGGATAATATCCTTAATTTAAGGGATAACTCTTGCATGACTTCAGAAAGTCTTCTAACTTGAATTTCTCCAACTAATTAATCCATAATGAATTCATTAATTATTTCCAAGCAGCTGGTGAGACTAAATTCAAATTTTAATTAAAGGGCAAATTTATATTGGAATATTCTGGATTCTATTTTTATCATTTCTTGTTGCTATTTTCAACATTCTCAGCATGCATTGGAACTCTCTAGCAGACCTTATCACTCTTAGACATGCTTTGCCACTTCATAGCATGCATCACACTCCTCGACACACATTAGCACTTGGCACGTGTTGGCACTTGGCAAGTCTTAGCATGTTTGGCATGCATTGAGATGATTTGGTATGCTTTGGCAGGGTTTAATATTAAAGTTATTTGAGATCAATTATTGGAAAATAGACGGGAAGAAACATAGAAAGATTTATCACTTAGAATGCATTGACACTTGGTACTTGGCACCTATTGGCACCTAGTGTTGGTGTGCCTAACATGCCCCTCATGGAAAAGGTAAATTGATGACTTATTAACCCTATTATGTGTTGATTTCCTTGTAGTTTAACTTGTTCCTTCCTTTTCTTGACTTGACAGTCCCAAGCATGCATTGTCACACCCTTGCATCTTGGCATGCCTTAGCACTTGGTACATCGTAGCTTGTTTGACATATCTTCGTACTATCTGGTGCATGTTAACATGCCCTAGCATTCCCTAACTTGACAGTCATGACCTCATAGCTAGCATTACATTTTTCCATGACTTGGGAACCTTACATTCACTAGAACACCTTGACACTCCCTAGTTGTCATGCCCTCACAGATAACCTTACTTTTTTTGCGACTTGGGAACCTAACCAATTCATTATCAAAACAATATTGTGCCCAACCCAAAGTCTACCTTTCTCTAAAATTGCTTTGTCCACTCCTATCACAACCATAGGCTTGACTCCTGCAAGTCCTACTCTAAACTTCTCCTAAAACACTTCATCCTTGGGCACCTGAAATTCACTAACACTCCTTGGCAAACACTCTTATTTGTTCATTTCCAAGAATTTTGACCTAGTTCTCCCTTGTGTTCCCCTCACACTCCCTAACACTCCTCATCCATTGGCATTGTCTACCATGTGTTAGCACACCTTTTCATTCTTTGGCTTGCCCTGGCACTCCTTAGCTATCATGCCCTCACAACTACCCTTACTTTTTTTTAGATTTGGCCAGAACCCAGTCAAGTCCTGCCCAGACTACAACAACTTAACCAAGTTATAGATACTACAACTAGACTATGCCTTGTTCACCTAAGAACTACCTATAACATATCTTAGGCTACTCATGTCCAATCTCAACTCATCCCACTTAACAAGTTACCAAGTCAAGACTCACGTCCAACCATGGCCATAAAACAACTAAGAAACATAGTTTACATCTTGACATGCCATAGCACTCGACACATATAACAATACCTTAGCCCTACGTGACGTGTGTTAGCATCCCCTACATTTCTTGTAGGCATGCTTTGCAATCCCTAGCACACCCTAGCACTCCTTAACATGCCTAGAACTCCAGCATGCCTTGGCACTGCCTAGCATATAACCTTGCCATTCCCTCCTTAGAACACTTGGAACTCGTTGACACTCCCTATCACACACTCTTATCTCTTCATTTCCATGCATTTTGAACTAGTTCTCCCTTGTGTTTCTATGGCACTCCCTAACATTCGCTGACATGCATTGACGCACCCAGGCACATGGCACATCTTGTTATGTTGTCCTGGCACTCTAGCATTCCTTTGAACTACCTAACATATCTTGTCACTCCCTCCTTACCACACCAACAACTCATTAACACTCCATGTCACACACCCTTATTCATTCATTTCCATCTATTTGAAAGTAGTAATCCCTTTTGTTTCCTTGGAATTCCATAACACTCCCTGGCATGCATTGGCACACCCTAGCACCTAGCACATCTTTGCATGTTTCCTTGGCCTCTAGCATGCCTTAGCACTGTCTACCATACCTTGTTACTCCCCTAGCACACTTGTATCTCACTGACACTTCCTCTCACAAACTCTTATTTGCTCATTTGCATGCATTAATTTGACCTAATGCTCCCTTGTGTTTCCCTGGAACTCCTTAACACTTCCTAGCACATGTTGACACGCCCTGGCACCTAGCACATCTTGGTTGCATCTCGCCGTAGAAATCTAGCATGACTTAGCACAACCTAGTATACCATGTCACTCTCTCCTTAACACACTTGGAACTCACTGAAACTCCCTGTCACACACTCTTATTCATTCATTTCCATGCATTTTGACTTAGTGCTCCCTTATGTTTCTCTAGCACTCCTTAACACTCCTTAGCACACATTGTCACAACTTGGCACTTGGCACATCTTGGTATGCTTCCCTAGCACTCTAGCATGCCTTGGCAATACTGCATAACATACCATTTCACTCCCTCCTTAGCACACCTAGAACTCGTTGACTGTAATGTTCCAAACTAGGAAAAACAATGTTATGCAAAGCATGCAATAAAAATAATGCCATAAAATTAAATCAAACCATCAGACCATAAAATTGGCAACCGAACTGCACTGTCTACTCATTTTATTAAATGGGAAGAGGTGTACAACAAGGTGCTAGAGTGTGCACCTGGGCTTGTTCTAGGAAAGCTAGCAAAATCCCAAAATGAACAATGGAACACCCTCCTCAAATATATTCGTAATCCGACCCAAGAGATACATTGTTACTTCTCAGAAAGGTGTTGCTTCCTGAAATGATCTATTGTTAGAGCCTTTCCTGTTGCTCAGAAAATTTTGGGAAATTAATTCCTGCCTCTACGCAAGAAACCCATAATAACACACGAAGGAATTGGCCAAATGTTGACCTCAGAATTTTGGCCCAAATTCCCCTGAGCTCCTTTGACTAATGGCTGAGTTGGGACCCATGTTTGACCCCTCATATCTGCCTAGAAAATTCTATTAAATTAACAGAGTGATCCTTGCCCAAAACCTAGGAAAACACATAAAGGGTTTCCCTTGATTTCAACCTTCAAAAATTGACCCTTCACAACTTGGCTCTCCTCCAATTTCGAATTATGTTGTTGTGATTGATCTTGTCAATCTCTGCTCTCCCAACTTCAGAAATCCTCCTCACATGGCCCTCCAAATGATCTCCTACTTCTCCTAGCCAATTCTAGCTCTATAATTTCTTCCTCCAACTCCCACGTGAGCCAAATGATGGCTCTTTATGTAGGCCTAGGTGATTGTAAATCGAATTGTTCTAATGTCGCAACATCCTGATCCAATTCTCCCTCGAAAGGTTTATCCTCCACTATAGTTCCAATTCCCAAACTCCCTCAGTAGTCGCTGCCCAAATGAACCCACAAGCAACCCCAGCATGTTCCCCTTCTACGTTTTCCAGAAACATGCACTGGCTGAGACAAATGCTGAATGATGTGACTGTGAAACTCGACCAACTCTCTTCCAAGGTAGTACGAATTGCCTTCCTAGGGTGGCACTCGAATTCCACCGAAGCAAGGATTGAGATCTCCGCTCGAAGACACTCGTGTGTTAAACAACACAGTAACCTGGCTAAGTAGCTCAAGCAACTAAGGTTGAGTTCAATATGTCAAAAATATACCAAATGAGGCTGAGCCCCCTCTATATACAATTTGTGGGCCTCTTTTCCCATGTGGCTCCCCTCCAACTAGAAATTCGACTTTCCCTCCTTAGTCATTTGAACTTCCCTCTAAGGTGGTGTGCATTTCCTCATGTGGGTGGCCCCCATGCTATGCCAATAAAACATTTCGGCCCCTTTTTCCTTCCTAAGTTTGTTCCAAAAATCACACGGGTCCCATGGCCTCCAAAATTGTCAAAATTGTAGAATAACTAAACCTATAACAATTTAATTTCGGAAGAGACATTACACTAACACTTCATTTCCATGCATTTGAAACTAGTGTTCCCTTATCTTTCCTTGGCACTTGGCCCTAACACTCCCTAACATGCATTCATTCCACACCCTAGCACTTGGCACATCTAGCATGCCTTAACAGTTGGCTTGTCTTAGCATGCCTAACATGCATTGGAATTCTCTAGCATGTGTTAGTACTTTGTGGCATTCCCTAGCACACCTTGACACTACCTAATTGTCATTCCCTCATATATAGATTTACTATTTTAGCGACTTGGGAACCCAACCACGTCATTGGCAAAACAATGTTGTGCACAACCCAAAGTCTCCCTTTGTCTGAAATTGCTTTGACCAACTCCTTATAATTGTACCATAGGCTTGCCTCCTACACTTCCTATTTTGACCTTCTCCTAACACTCTTTGTCCTTGAGACACCTGGAATTCATTGATACTCCTTGGCACACACACTTATTTGTTCATTTCCATGTATTTTGACCTAGTTCTCCCTTGTGATGCCCTAACACTTTCTAACATTCATCAACATGCATTGGAAATGTTCGACATGTGTTAGCATGCCTTTTCATTCATTGGCACGCCCTGACACTCCTTAGCTGTAATTCCCTCACAACTACCCTTACTTTTTTGGGACTTGGGAACCCAACCAAGTCTTGCCTCAACTACAACAACTTGACCAAGTTATATTTACTACAACTAGACTATGCCTTGTTCACCTAAGAACTAACTATGACTCATCTTAGGCTACTCATGTATAATTTTAACTTATCCAACTTAACAATTTACAAGTTACAATGTCAAGGCTCATGTCCAATCGTGGCCATAAAACAATTGAGCAAATAGTTTATATCTCTACATGCCATAGCATGTGGCACATGTAACAATCCCTTGGCACTATGTGGCACGTGTTAGCACCCCCTACATTCCTTGGGATGCTTTGGCACTCCCTAACACTTCTTGACATGCCCTATAAATCTAGCATGCCTTGGCACTACCTAACATATAACCTTGTCTCTCCCTCCTTAACACACCTGAAACTTACTGACACTCCCTATCGCACACTCTTATTCATTCATTTGCATGCATTTTGAGCTAGTTCTCCCTTGTTTTTCCATGGCATTACTTGATACCTGACACATCTTGGCATGTCACCCTGATACTATAACATTCCTTGGCACTACCTATCATACCTTGTCACTCACTCCTTAACACACCTAGAACTCACTGACACTCCCTGTCACATACTCTTATTCATTCATTTCCATGCATTTGAAACTAGCACTCCCTTATGTTTCCTTGGCACTCCCTAACACTCCCTGGCATGCATTGGCACACCCTGACACTTGGTACATATTGGCATATTGTTTCCCTGGCCTCTAGTGTGCCTTAGCACTACAAAGAATATCTTGTCACTCCCTCGGCACACCTGGAACTCATTGACACTTCCTGTCAGAAAATCTTATTCATTCATTTCCATGCATTATTTTGACCTAGTGGTCCCTTGTGTTTTCATGGCACTCTATAACACTTCCTAACACGCATTGGCACACCCTGGCACCTGGCACATCTTGGTAGGATGCTTGCCTCGCACTCTAGCATGCCTTAGCTCTATCTAGCATACCGTGTCACTCCATCCTTAACACACCTGGAGCTCACCACACTCCCTGTCACACACTCTTATTCATTCATTTTCATGCGTTTTGACCTAGTTCTCTCTTATGTTTCCCTAGCACTCAATAACACTCCTTAGCACGCATTGGCACACCATGGAACTTGGTACATCTTGGCATGCTTCCCTAGCATTGTAGCATGCCTTGGCACTACCTAACATACCTTGTCACTCCCTCCTTAGCACACTTGGAACTCACTAACACTCCCTATCACACACTCTTATTCATTCATTTCCATGTAATTGAAACTAGTGTTCCCTTGTGTTTCCTGGCACTCCCTAACACTCAATAGCATGTGTTGGTGCCACACCTTAACACTTGGCACATCTTGGCATGCCTTAGCACTTGGCATGGCTTGGAATGTGTTGGAAAGAAAATGGGAATAGGGAAGAGACCTTGGGTTCAAGTACAAGGTGCCAACAAGGCTCCGTTGTAGTCTAGAATAATGTCGACATTTTCACCTTACCTGGAGAGGCTAAAGAGTCTCACCTAAGGCATGCCATGAATGAAGTGTGAGGGGGTAGAATGAGGCACCAAGGGAACCACAACCTGCAACCGATCTTAACTCATAACAATCAAGCATCTACTATAATCCAACCATACTATTCTACTCACATTACCTTAGGAAATCATACAACATATAGACAAATTTTAAATTTTTCTAAAGAACTAGTATAGAACTCAACAATACATCATAGGTGCACACTGTCTCTTTCATTACGCTTCATAGAAAGAAATACATAAATAAGTACAGATGGCTCGAAGCCTAATCATAAACAACAAGAATGACCTAACCCATAGATTAGAGACCAACAGAGCAAGGGTGTACCCTTCTTCTGCAACTCAGGAAGGTTGCATTTATTTCTAGCTCGCTTGATTCATCAACAACTAGTAATCACCAACCCTTTCCCATCCTTTTATCTTTTGCTCCGCACCTAGACTGCCAGTTCCACTTATTTCCTACTCGAATGACTTTGCCTTTGTCTACCTTTGCTCTCTACTTTCTCAGATACTCTTGCTCTCCCCCACCACCTTTCCGCAACTGCCAGACCACTCTTGGTTCCTGTTCACCCCCTCGGCTGTCAACTCCAACACAACTCAAACGGTTGCACCCGCCACCTATTATTGTCTTTTGTTCCTGCAAAAACTCAAAACGAAGGCCCCAACAGCATGCCTAACATGCCTTGGAACTATCTAGCATGTGTTAGCACTTCTTGACATTTCCTAGCACATGTTAGAACTCCCTAGTTGTCATGCCCTTATAGATAGGCTTATCTTTTTTGCGACTTTGGAAACCAATCAAGTCATTGAAAAAATAATGTTGTGCCTAGCCCTAACACTCCCCAACATTCCTTGGCATGCATGCACAATGTTCGACATGTGTTAACAAGCCTTTTCATTCCTTAGCACACCTTGGCACTCCTTAGCTATCATGCCCTCACAACTACCCTTACATTTTTTGCAACATGGGAACCCAACAAAATCTTGCCTCAACTATATTAACAACAACTTGACTATAAAAACAGCTTGACCAAGTTACAATTACTACAACTAGACTATGCCTTGTTCACCTAAGAACTTCCTATAACTCACCTTAGGCTACTCATGTATAATTTCAACTTATCCAACTTAAAAAGATATGAAGACAAGGCTCACATCCAACCTAGTCGTAAAATTAAACAACTAAGCAAAAAACTTTAAATCTTGACATTCCATAACACCTCGAACGCCTAATAATCTCTTGGCACTATGTAGCATGTGTTAGCATCCCTTGCATTTCTTGGCATGCTTTGGTACTCCCTAGCACATCCTAGCACTCCGTGACACTTATCACACCTCTTACTTGCTAGCTAATACTCTCTGTCACACTCTTATTCATTCATTTCCATGCATTTGAAACTACTTCTCCCTTGTGTTTCCCTAGAAATTGGCCCTAACACTCCCTAACATTTGCTGGCGCCACACCCTTTCACCTGGAACTTCGTGGCATGACTTAGCACTTGGCATGTCTTGGCATGCTTAAAATGCCTTGGAACTATCTAGCATGTGTTAATACTTCCTGGAATTCCCTGGAACACCTTGGCACTCCCTAGCTGTCATGGCCTCACAGATAGCCTCAATTTTTTTGTGACTTGGGAACCCAACCAAGTCATTGACAAAACAATGTTGTGCCCAACCCAAATTCTACCTTTGTCTGAAACTACTCTGTACACACCTTATCACAACCATAGGATTGCCTCCTGCAAGTCCTATTCTAAACCTATCCTAACACACTTCGTCCTTGGGACACCTAGAATTCGTTGACACTCCTTGGCACACTGCACTCTTATTTTTTCATTTCCAAGCATTTTGATCCAGTTCTCCCTTATGATGCCTTAGCACTGGATAGTATACCTTTTCACTCCCTCTTTAGCACACATAGAACTCGCTGACAATTCATTTCCATGCATTTTAAATGAGTACTCCTTTGTGTTTCCCTAACACTTGGCCCTCACACTCCCTAACATGCATTCACACCACACCTTATTACTGACAGTACATCTTGGCATTCCTATCATGCCTTGGAACTGTCTAGCATGTGTTAGTAATTCACTTGTAAATAAAGAAAAACATCATTTCATTAACATAGATAACTAATTATTTCAGTGTGAAATGCAGCTTAAGATCTGTAATTGATTAGTAATTCTACCTAAGGATATGTGGAAGACATCCTTCAAGATGTGACAAGGACTGCTTGCATGGTCACTGATGTCATTAAGTGTTACCAATTATGGCCTTGCAACATTCATGAGATGATGAACAAAGGTCTACAACCACATCTTTACTCAACTCTAATTGTGTACTTAGACATATTACTTTTCAACCAGACTTAGGATGAATAAACCGTGTTTGCAACGCATGACAAGTTATTTATAAACATGAAGAAGTGTGAATTTGGGTAGAATAAGCTTGATTATCTTGGATTTTTGTGTGAACCACGATTGAATAAGCATTGATCCAATGAAGTTTTCAACCATTGTTATTTGGCCACCACCAAAGATCAACCTTGACCTACAATATTTCGAGCAAATGGTGAACTATCTCAAGAATTATATTGCATAGTTTCCCCATGACATGCATCCTCTCAATGATTACAAGAACCTTGGATATGAAATCAAAATATTACTATTTTTTCTATAGCTTGGTTTGACGCATCCTAACATAGATCACATTATTTATTCCTACCTTATTATTCCTACAACTTTGCAACTATCAGCTATCACTTCTATTACTTTGGGAAAGTATCTTTTGTCAACGAATGGCTACACAAAGGGACCCTACAGGCTAATCATTCATGTCATCGAATGGTGCCCACACGACACAAACATTTGATAGTCTATGATAGCCAGACACTCTATCATGGGTTTCATATATACCCAACATATGACAACAAACTACATTCTATTAATGAAGCCTGTAAGCAGCGGAAGAATTATATTTTTCCAAAGGAAATAGCCATCCACGCTAGTTTTAGGCCTTTTCCTACTCTAGATAATCCTTGGGTGTTAGTGACCATGGATTTTATGTCATGTTTTCCCTCAGCCAAGCATGGTAACGAATGTGTTTTTTGTTGTTGTCGATCGCTTCCTTAGGATGGGAATTTTGGTATCCTGTAAGACGATTTCCCCAACAAAATCCACTCGTGAGCTATGTTCATGGAATAACACATGAAGACACCTCCCATACTTGGAACAAGGTAAGAAAAGCAACCAATTTTGAGGAACATATCCAACAAATTCAACAATGAGTTCATGGTACTTTATAGAAAGTTGCCAACTCCAAGTACAAGTAAATACACAATCCATTGGGTTCCACATAAGTTTAAGGTTGGTGACAAGTTATGGTTGGACTTACATAAAGAGAAATTGACAAACTCCCATAAAAATCTCATATCACTTTGATACACGCCTTACACCATCACCAATGCTATGGGTGATAATTCTTTTGAGGATAGTCATAGGATGATTTATATTACTTCAAAGGCATATATTAGGATGATTTATGCTTGATGGGGTGCATGTCTAGAAAGAGTTCCTTTAAGAGAATGAAAAATATGATCGCACTATTACTAACATAAGTAATTGTGATAGTCTACTTGAATGACATTATGTTAGGCCCCTATACTACTAGTGTAACCCGTTATTGTTATTAGTACAACCCCCTTATTATATTTTTGTACTCATGTAGTCCCCATATTTTTATTATTGTGCCCCATAGAAGCCCACTATTGTTATTATTGGGCCCTTACATTATTATTATTATGTCGACTCTAATTATATTATGACCCCTTAGACTCCTATATATATAAATGAGGTCTTGTCATTTGTATCATCCAAGGATTGTTCATTTGTGTAATGTAAAGGAGGTTTCCCTCTTGAAGAGGCTAAATTATAAGGTGTTTATCTCTCTTTTCTATCTTTTTGTGAGCTGGTTTCATAACATTTGGTATCAAAGCTTTGGATTCTAGGGTTTCTCTGCTCCAAACAGGTCATCATGGAATTTTCGCTATAACTATTTTTTTGCGCTGTTTCAGATGCTAAAATAAAAACCCATTTGGGTTGAAATCGTTTTGAACCTCAGGTCCGAATTTCATAGCTTTTCGTGCTATATTTGCGGAGACATGATCTGAGGAAGTTGGCCTTTTTGGAGACTCCCGAATTACATTCCAAATAGGTGACCTAGGGAAAATATTCATAACTTTTGTTTTGAGCATCAGATTGAAATTTCGTAAGAAGTTTCAGAAAGAGCATGGACTGCAGTTTCTTGTATATATTTTTCAGATCATAAGGTCAAAATAGTGACACGTGGCATGTCATACAAGTTCGCTCTTCTGAAAAGCTATATAATCAGGTCATCTTGGGAGATTATGCATAACTCTTTCTTGGAAAATTTAAATTCGATTAGACTGCTGGAATTGGAAAGAGGACACAGAGGGCTACTGTAGGTCGCAATTTTAGAATTTAAATATCCAAAAGGACAGAGTTACAGTCATTTCAAGATCGAGTTCCTAAAATTAAGAAAACACGAGATGAGGAAGTTTGATGGCGAGGATCCAGTAAATTGGATACTACAGATGGAGAAATATTTTGATCTACATGGTGTACCACTATTACAAAAGGTATGTATTGCATCTTCCTATTTAGAACAAGATCAATTTTTATGGTATAAAGGGCTTTGTTCTCGTAAACAACTTGTTACGTGGTCTATTTTCACGAAGGAAATTATAGCACATTATGAGAATACAAATAGCAACACCTTCTTTAGAGCAACACCACAACAATTGGAAGAAAAAAGAGAAAAAGGGCTTTGTTACAAAGTGGAAAGGAAAATTATGGCAACAAGGAATTCTACCCCTCACAACTATAAGGATGGAAGTGTTGTTTCTCCTAGCCTTCCACAACCTACAAGGGTTACACCACAACAATTGGAAGAAAAAGAGAAAAAGGGCATTGTTACAATTGTGATAGAAAATGCACTAAAGGTCATAAGTGTGCTGAGAAGAAATTATTTTACATAGAGTATGAGGAGGAGGAAGAAAAGGATCAAGAAACATTAAAAGAAGAGGATATACGCCAGGACCCAACCCCAGATAAAGAAGAAATGAATCTGACCATATCTTGTAAAGCATTAGCAAGAATTACCACCCATCAAACTACCAAGATAGAAGGACATATCAAGAAGAAAAATGTTCAAGAAGTGAAAGATCACATCGAAAAAGAAGAAATGAATCCAACCATATCTTGCAATGCATTGGCCAGAATTACCACTCCTCAAACTATCAAGATAGAAGGACATATCAAGAAGAAAAATGTTCAAGAAGTGAAATATCACATCGAGCATCAAGAAATGAATCTCACCATATTTTGTAAAGCATTGGAAGAAATTACCACTCCCCAAACTATCAAGATAGAAGGACATATCAAGAAGAAGAAGGTTCAAACAGTGAAATATCAGGAAGAAAAGTATCAAAAAACATCAAAAGAAAAGGATACTCACCAGGAACCAATCCCAGAGAAAGAAGAATTGAATCCAACCATATCTTGTAATGCATTCGTCAGAATTACCACTCCTCAAATTGTAAAGATAGAAGGACATATCAAGAAGAAAATTGTAATAGTGTTGATTGATTTGGGTAGTACCCATAACTTTATTAATTGTAGTATAACCAAGTACTTGAATTGCTTCCTAGATCCAACATCAGAGTGTTAAGTGACAGTTGTAAGTGGAGGAACCATAAATTGCTCTAGAAAGTGCCATAATATCGAGCTATCCATGGGAGAATATGTATTGAATAGCCCAATGTTTTCCGTTCCAATGGGTGGTGTTGATGTTGTACTAGGAGCCCAATGGTTACAATCCTTGGGTACAATAGCTTTTAATTTTCAAGAACGTTTTATGAAATTTTCTTCGGAAGGAAAGAAAGTTGAATTAAGGGGTATCATAGGGAAACTAGGAAAGATAATCAACTCTGGTGGAATGACAAAGCTTCTAAAGAAAGAACAACAAGGTGTAATTGCACAATTATGTTCACTAACTTTTTGCACATCGAAATCATGTATTTCTCCATATATCCAAAAATTCTTAGACAATCATTCCAAGGTATTTGAGACTCCCAAAGGTCTCCTACGTATTCGTGATCATGATCATGCTATTCATTTTATTCCAAGATGTGTTCCTCCAAACGTCAAGCCTTATAGATATCCATATGCCCAAAGGAGTGAAATTGAACATATGGTTGCAGAAATGGTAGAGGTTGGTACAATTATCCAACCAAATTCGATAAACTAAGGAAGGTATGAATGGAATAATGGCGAAGCAGGGTGGGAACTCATTCAAAAGTTTCTGCATATCCCAATTCCAACAATATTGCTATAACTTGACAAGGAAGGAAAAGACATATTGGAACCTGAAGCATTTACAGAACTGAGAAGTTGACAACTACGAAATCGATCAATTTCAAAGCATCTCATCAAGTGGAAGAACTTACCTGTTGAAGATTTCACATGGAAGGACAATAATTTTATACAGAAGCATCAAGAATTACTCAAGCGTTGAGGACAACACTTTTTGAAGGAAAGGGGCATGTTAGGCCCATATACTACTAGTGTAACCCCTTATTTTTATTAGTACAACCCCCTTATTATACTGTTGTACCCATATAATCCCCATATTGTTATTATTGTGCCCCATAGAAGCCCACTATTGTTATTATTGTTCCCTTACATTATTATTGCTATATCGGCTCTAATTATATTATGACCCCTTAGACTCCTATATATATAAAGGAGGTCTTGTCATTTGTATCATCCAAGAATTGTTCATTTGTGTAATGTAAAGGAGGTTGCCCCCTCGAAGAGGCTAAATTCTAAGGCGTTTATCTCTCTTTTCTATCTTTTTGTGAGCTGGTTTCATAAC
This sequence comes from Pinus taeda, assembly GCA_000404065.3. Classification (NCBI taxonomy): domain Eukaryota; kingdom Viridiplantae; phylum Streptophyta; class Pinopsida; order Pinales; family Pinaceae; genus Pinus; species Pinus taeda. The sequence goes on from APFE031647956.1 coordinate 90,290, forward strand.
ACATTAGGTAACTACATAAGATATTTTAAGAATGATATTTTTAGGGTTTGTTTTATATCAAGGTATGTGGACCATTATGTTTTTTCCCGAAGCATTTACATATGACTAAATTTTTTAAATAGTACATCACTCTAATATTATTTCTCTTACATGCTCCTAGGTTATAATCCAAAGCATCATAGGTACTAAAACTCACAAAACTCTTGTTTTTTTTCTCTAAATAACTAAAAATCCTAGTTGTGCTACTCCTAATATTCAAACTCACACTATTGTTAAGACTACTTCCTCTAATCCTTATTGTTCCTCCATAGTAAGTTGTCTACTAGGTGAACTTGAACCATTATTAACAAGCTAGTGTAGTGTTACCTAATTGTATTTAAGAAGCATAAGGGGTGGGGTTGGTACAAAGCCAACTTTGCTATTGTCTAGTGCCATGCCGACTACTAGGTTCTCATCTTCCTTAATAGTTGGGACACATTGTTGGCCTTAAGATATGGTTACCCATTAGTTCATTTGATTCTTTCTCAGCCACAATCTCATTCTATATTGCATCCAACCTGTCACTTTGTAATCACATATCTCCACAGTGTTCATCAAACCTCATTGAGGTGCCTTGACTACTACTCCTTATTGAGCTATATTTTATCATCAACCCTTTGTTTCACAACCATTTGCTGGCCAACTCACATTTCCCATTCAAATTCTCTAACTCTCTCAACCTCACTTCAGTACTTCCCTCCTCTCTAATCTCCTTTTGCAACACCTTATTGCCTTCTTCATTTGCTCACATATAGTTTAATCACTACTAATTAGTTATCTCTACTTCCTCAAAGCTTGTTCAACTTTCACTTTAGCTTTTGTGTCCTCCACAATCATTTGGTCCTTTGAACTCTAATCTTTGCTAACCGCATTGTAACCCACTCCTTAATACATGGTTTTACACCACCATACTCAGTGAGTTAGTAAGAAACAACTTTTCCTTCACCAACAACATTTTTATCTTTATAAAATTTATATTCACCAATCTCTCAAAATCCTATCCTTGCTTTTGAGTGCAACTAATATAATTCTACTACAAACTAAATACAACTAATATAATTCTACTAAAAACTTAATTTGTACACTTCTAGTATAGGATTCCTAAAAAAATCTTTGCTCATAAACCACATGATGGCCATGCTCCAAATTTGTCTCCTCAATAATAATGTGGGGGGCTTCATCAAACATATGCAACCATTCACCCAAAATGGATAAAAAAACTCATCGCTAAAATTTCAAGGATGTCTTCATACATGAGTGTCCTTGAATTTTTCCATTTTCCAACAAAGCAGTGGCCACCTTCGTGTTTTTCTTCTCCGTGGCTACTTTCAGCTTTGCAAGATTCACACTATGACAAATGATATATATTCGAAAGTTACAGAGTATTTCATACACGAATTTCTCCTTAAATTTTTCCATTCTCCAACAAAGCAGTGTCGTTCTTCTTGTTTTTCTTCTCCATTGCTACTTTCAGGTCCGCGAGATTCACAATATGACAGATGATATATCCTCGAAAGTTCAGAGGATTTCAAGGTTACACCGAATGCAGGTTCGAATCCCAGAGATACCACGACGGTCAGGAAAAGGTACCATTTTGATCTTATTCCTCATTCGGTACAAGGTTTTCCCCTCCTCTATACAAGTCCATTTATTCCATTTAGAAAAATAGCAGGGTTTTGCTGAGTTCTTTAAATTAAATTTAGGGTTTTCCTAGTTTTAAAAATTAAATTTAGGATTTCTCCAAGCTCGTTTGTCTCCATTTTTCGATGGGTTCAGAAATTTATGGAATTTTTATGTGTAAAGAATCATTGCCAGACCGATCTCCTTTTTCAACGGGATCATTTGTTTACTTTGCAGGGTGACCGTCAGAAAAGAAAACATGTACTGAGTAGCTATTGCCAAAAGTTTTCTTAAAAATTATCGTTGTAATTATCCTTGGGTAATTACCAACACTTGCAATTATTCCTAATCATGCATCCTTCCAGAGATCTGCCTGGCTTAACTTAGATTGAAATCCTCATGAATGAGTGTCTAGGGAACTATCCCCTTTAACAGTGCATGCAAAACTAATTAATGCAAGAACTCAAAATTAGGACTGAATTGATGATTTAGGAAAACATATAATCTGGAAATTAAAAAAGGATGGTGTGTTCATGCAAAAACAATGCATGCGACCTCCATCTCTCTATCTCCTCTATAATTGCTAGTGTACCTTCGTAAATGCTCTACGGACTACCAAAATGATGGTTGTTGTACTATTGTAAAATACTTTGTTTGAACAAGAAAGGTTTTGTAAGCTACATACAGCTAAACTAACACTCTGACAGTGGAATTCCAAAAGCAATTTTGAATCTATGAATTAGCACTCCAATTCAACCTTATAACAACTTTGAATCAACACTCTGATCTACTAGGGAACACATTCAAATCAGCTTTATGAAGCACTTTAAATTAATCCCAGGATCAATTTAAAAATTCAATTCAAGAAGTATTTTGTATCCCAATCAGTCAAGAAACACCCCAAATCAGCCCAAGAAACACTTCAAATCAGAGCTCCTAATTTCCATTAGAAGAGGTCCTGTTAAAAACTCTAAAGTATTTGCAATAACTACAAATTTTTCATAAGCTCACAAATGTTTTATGAGAATCCAAAAGACTGTGATGCAAACTAAAAGGTGTGGTTGTTCATAAATAAGTTAGGATTAAGGTTTAGGAAGGGTCAATCACTCCATTTTTTTAACTTTATTTGGGAGGAAGTGTGGGTCGAATAAGTTAAAACAAAAAAATATGATGCCTAGTCTCTAATGTAAAAGAAATGATAGTGTAAAGATAAACTAGTGTAGATCCATCTTAATCTTGGATCTATAAGTGTTGAGTTTAAGAATATCCATCTTATTTTTATCCCTTGTGGTTCAAATATATTTGAGTTTAAGAAGGATCTATGCTAGATTTCAAAAAATTGTAAGCATTTGATGTTGACCTCCCTAGCTGCAGTGAGATGCGGGTGCCTAAAAAGCATGGAGTTACTTTTGTGCCTTGTGTTTAGCCCCCAAAAAACCCATATTAATATAGGGCTTGAATTTGGAATTTGAGCCCTAAAACTTAGTAAAAAATTATCTTACAAGGATTATATTAAAAATAACACTTGTGGTGATCTAGGCCCTAGGGTACATGATTTTGCTTTGTAACTAATTTTGTAGGAAAGATATGAATATGTATACAAACACACACATATATATACATATATATGTATATGTATATCCTTTTACCATGTAACAAAGCATCCCACCCTCAAGCCCATGGGAAAGGGTGAGATATTCTTTAGGGCTCTAGGCCATACAACAAGAAGGCTTGAAGTCATTCCAATAATATACTCTATATGAGCTCAGCATGTCACTTGCGGGAATTGAACATGGGGTGAGGAAGATAACAATCATTCATCCAAACCACCCAAGATAAACCAAATTGACATTTTATGTCATATATATATATATATATATATATATATATATATATATATATATTATGAGGAGAGAGAGAGATGTCAATTGTAGGAATTGAATTGGTGGTGGGGAAGATAATAATCATTCCTCCCAACCACTCGAGATGAACCCAATTAACACGGTATATCATATATCTATCTATATTTATTCCCAAGGAAAATCTCATGGGTAAATCCAAGGGATGCTTCCCCACCTTTACACATGGTATCTTTAGTAAAGTCATTGGCATAGACTAGTCCACCTTACTGAAGGGAATTCTATGCGAACACTTGTTGGCAGGGAAGTAACCAAATGATCAATTCTGGCAACAACTAGTTGAGAAAATGCCTTGGGCTTACACATACACATGAATGATGAAAGAGAACTAGGCTACTGAATAGATATGAACTTTTAGAAATAATAATATGCCAAGTGATGTAAGATGTGAGACTCTGAGAATTAGGGAAGAATGGCGTCAACAAAGGAATTTGTACATAGGTATACTTGAGATTCTCAATGACATTGAAATGAAGCATGAAATGAGATAATTAACTTAGGTTAGGACTTATTACTTAGGTCTTACTTCTTAGATGAATGAGATCCATGTTATGCAAGGGGCATTATTTATTTTTTTGCCATTTTTTAACCCAATTAGAAAGCTACAACATGAGGGATGTCTATGAATTTGTGCATATGTATACTTGAGATTCTCAATGAGAGTAAAATGAAGCATGAAATGAGAGAATTAACTTAGGTTAGGATTTATTACATAAGTCTTATTTCTCAGTGAATTGGATCCATGCTATACAAGTGGCATTATTTATTTTTTTGCCACTTTTTAACCCAATTAGAAAGCTACAACATGAGGGATATCCATGAGTTGAAAAATTGAGGGTTGTTGGGATAGTCCCCAAAAATTCTTTGACTCCATGATAGCATCCCAACCTATTTCAAGATGTTTGCAATAGGTACCAAAGTTCGTGCTTAGTTGGGACCCAAGGTTTAGATGTAGGGACACATACTTGTGCAACATAGAAAAATAGTTATTATCTTTGGCTAGACATGACTAAGGTCAGATCCTAGACTTCTTGGATGGGCTGATTGGGTACCCAAAAAGTCCCTTAAATTTCACCATGAATGTGGGGATGGTCCCCTAAAAATGCTCGGGTCCTAGACAGTATCTCCACCCATTTTTGGGATGTTTTCAAGGAATACAAAAGTGTTAATTTTGAGTTAACATGTTCTTTGATTCAGTTAGTTACTTCATCCATCCATTTTCCCATTAATACATTAACAATCACATATATCAATTGATGAAAGGACATACATGATAAACGTTGAAGACAAGCCAAGACAAAAGAACACAAGAATATGGCACAAGCCAGGGAAAAACCCCAAGATGGGGAAAACTATTAATTTTAGGTATTATGTTCTATGCTGATAGAAAATTTACTTCAATTTTCCATATTAGCTCAATATCAATTCCAGATTAGCAATCACATTTAGCATGATAGTAAAATGTAGATAGAACATAAACATAAATCACAAAAGACAAGCCAAGACAAGAGGACACAAGATGTGGTGCTAGCTAGGGAAAAACCCCAATGTGGGGAAACCCTTCATCAATTCTTCTTATATGTTCTTCAATAGTTCAACAGAGAAAGAGATAGTACATATACATCAAAATTCAACCTTTTGACTTATCTAGATAAGAGTAGAGATCTTCTCTAAGCATATGAGGTAGCTGATTTGAGCTGAGTAGAAGGCAGACTACTTCCATTGATCCAAGGTGACTCCATCACCATGCTGCTCCTCACTGTGTTGCACCTCCTTGTGCTACACCCAATCATCATGTTGGACCTCATCACCATGCTTCACACATCATACTGCTACACCATATCATCACGTTGCACACATCATACTGTTTCACCATATCATCACGTTGCACACATCATACTGCTGCACCATATCATCATGTTGCACCTCCTTGTGCTGAATCATCACATTGTACCTTACCATGCCCATAATGTTGCATCTCATTGCATCATTCATTATCATAGTGATGCACTTTGATACACTAGTGTTGCACACCCTTGACTGCCCTTAGCAACTCTTGCTATGGTTTTATGGCCTGCAGCCTAGCACGTAGCAACCCCTGTAGCAAGATTATCCTAAATAGTGTCCAATCATTATTAACACAACAACATTTAGCCTATAGAAATGTCAACTCTTGAACATGTTGCAATACTGCAATTCTGGGATTGGTTAGGGTACTAACCACAGTCCCTAACAACCCATAAAAACTGGCCCAAAATTGCTGCTAATGATTGCGATTGTCCTCCAATGAGATGATGCCCTCCACGCTGCCCCTTTGTGGTAGTTTCAAGCCCAACGCTTTTACTTATCTCCCTAACATAGTTGCATCACCCAAATAGTCCAGATAATAGTGTTGTCCTGCCTAATTAACACACATGCCAACACCCAAACACATTCCTTCTTCATGTTGTTATAGGACTCCTTCTTGTTGTGGCTAAGGTTCTACTCTTGTTGCGGCTAGGGCTCCTAGACAATGGATTTAAGGCCTCCTCGTGACAGTGGATTAGGGCTCCCCTAGACAGTGGATAAATCTCCCATCAATCTGCAGCTAGATCTTTCTTTTGTTGCGGATCAGGAGTCTCTCTTGACTGCAGCTAGAGCATCCCTCTTTTGTTGTGTATAGGGTCTCCTTGCTGTAGAATGGAATCTTCCTTTTTCAACGTATAAGGCCTCCTAGACTGCTGCCAGATGTCTCCCTTGAATTGCGACCAAACCTCCTCATAAGAATGCTGCTAGATCTTGCTTTCAACTGTGGCTAGGCTTCATTATGACAACGGCTATGGCACATTGTGACAGCTGACTTAGGGCCTCATAGATCAGCATTGTAGGTCTCTTCTAGACTTGTGTTTAGGGATTCATCCTCTTAGATTTCTCTTGCCACTAAAACCCAAAACAAGTGGAGAGAAATCAAGAGTGAAGTGTGTGTCTAAATGACTATCAAGCCAACTCTTTTTATACTAAAACGTTGAGCATAAGTGGGGGTTATTTGGTTGTTGGCCAACCTTGACAAATTGTCCCATAACACAATAAATTCATATCTCCACGGATACTTATCAGAATCGGATGATCTTTAGATCAATCCTACACCTCTCGATGAGAGGAATACAAGAAAAATATCAGCTGCCATAAATAAGATGACCCATATGGAGTTTTTCCCTAGTTGTCAATTTTAACACTCTCTCTCAACTAGAGAGAACTTCGTCTGCTGATCCATCTACCAGACTGTGCTATATCTGCCATCAGTTCCCTGCTCTGCTCTTCTCTGTTGGACCACGAAGAAGAAGAATTGATCGAGAATGTCTCATACCATTATCTAGTGTCCCGAAGTCAGTCCCATATGAAGAGAGTGTGTCATAACACTCTTACTGATCCTAGATCAGTTCCAAAAGAGAGTGAGTTATATCACTCTTATTGACCCGAAGTTAGTTTCATAGATCCCAGATCAATATCAAAAGAGAGTGTCTCAAACCACTCATACTGATCCGAAGTCATTTTCATTGATCCCAGATCAATATCATCCTAGCATAAGGAGTATGATAGTAACACAATGCGTCCAACAGTACTACTATGGTTCCTATCCTCATTTCCTTGCTCATTGGCCAAATGAGAGGTACTTCCCATGAGTCCCAGACTGCATGGGTAGGATGTCTCAGCATAAGAAGGATGGACCACTCATCCTACCTACATGTCGCAAGGGGTATCCTAGGGGAAGGTTGAACCACTCACCCTGTTCACAATAAATCACTAGGGGAAGGCTGAACCACTCACCCTATGATTGTGTCTTGGTAGGAGAAGGATGAACCACTCATCTTGCCTACATAGCAAACCACTAGGGGAAGATTGAACCTCTCACCCAATGGTTTCTCATCGCTCCATGATGTACCCCAAGCCCCCCTAAGCTCCCAGAGCTCAATGTCCATATCATATAAGACCCTTAGGAGAGAGTCTCACCACGATTCCTAGTCATTCTCAGAAAGTCACAAATTTGACCTTTCCCAGGGGCTTTGATAGAATGTCGGTGACCTGCACATCAGTCCTAATGCGATGGAGCCTTCTTGCTCATCGATGTACCATATCCCAGATAAAGTGATACTTGATGTCTATATGCTTGGAGTGGTCATAGAACATGAGATTCCTCAGCAATCGAATCCACCTTTGGTTGTCACAGAAGATCACGGTGATATCCAACATGTGTCCAAACAACTCACTAAAGAGCTTCCTCAACCAGGCAGCTTCACACGAGGTCATACTCGTAACTATGTGTTCGGCCTCAATGGTTCTCAAAGCAACCAACTTTTGCTTCCTACTCATCTAGGATATCTAAGTAGAACCCAAAGAGAATTAACACCTAGAAGTACTTTTGCAATCCTCTACACTGCCTGCCCAGTCAACATTTGAATAATCATGCAACTTCACATTTCTGACTGTATATCTCAATCCATGAGAGATTATGCCCTGAAGATATCTAAGAAGATTCTTGGCACCAATCCAATGAGGCTCAACCATATATGAGCTTAACATGCTAACTGCAAAACATATATTCGAATGGGAGTTCACCAAGAACATCAATGCTAGTATCAGTTTATGAAACTCAGAGGCATTTTCCAAATCAGGGCTGACATCACTACCACATAGCTTCTGAAAGTTAACCTCCATTGAAGTAGTCATGGGCTTGCAGTTTACCATTCCAAATCCATAATCCAACTCCCTCTTACTTTTGCAAATGAGAGGGTTTAAACTTGTTAGGAAGAGGTCGTCCTCATAAGGTTCCAGTATGAGAGGTCTATCATCCACAACCTTCAAGCAATGGCTTGGATCAACTTCACTCCTAGTGAATCTCAGCTTCATCTGACAGTTATCAATCCTCTCATATCAAGCCCGGGGTGTTTTTCTTCAAGCCATAGAGGGCTTTCTTCCACTTGCATACAAGAGATTCCTGATCATGAATTTCAAACCCCTTGGGTTATTCCAAACCTGTGGACCTACTACATGAGGGGAATGGTCCCCTTGTAATATTTTCCTTCGGCACATCTCTGACATGTACCTTAATGCTTTTCTTGAATTAAGGCATCCCTATCACCATCTGACTCACATCGGGTAGGGCCATACACCTCTGGTGCTATAGAAGAGATGTGCCAATCAACATGGTCCCCAACGGACTTTCAGTAACTTGATACAAATTGTCAACCCTAAAACCATGAGTAAAAGCATCTTTGAAAATTCCAGTTTCAAACATGTACCTTTCCATTGATGAATGCCACCCTGAAACCTTTGATTTCCATTGCCGAAATGGACACCAGGTTCTTCTTGCAATCAGGTACATAAAGAAATTCTTGTAAATGAATCGAGTTACCCTCATTTAATTCAGGGGTAACATTCCTTACATCCTTTCCAGGATAGGTGGCATTGACTCCAAGTATAATCCTACGATTATTTCCATCTCTACCCAATTAGAGAGAACACTCTTCTATTTGATGAAGTGCCTTAAAGCACTACCATCGATAAGCTAGATTCCCAAAGAGTCTAGAGGACATGGCCAATATAAGATAATGTTTCTTTTTCTTTATATCTTATCAAAAACAACATTTGATTCTTCATACCTGGGGTTCCTTTCTTTCTTTGAAGAGTCGGTCATTTCCTTGATGTCCTGCATTACCTGTCATTCCTCCGATCATTGAAGATTTCCCTGGAATGATTGTTATCATCATCAAGTGATGTGTCCCTACCATTCAGACACTCCTTTGCATAATGGGCAAACTTATTACAAGCAATGCATCTGTCTTTCCTTCCAACCTTAGATTCAGACTTCCCATTGAAGTGATCTTCAGGTAGGCCATTAGATGCTTCCGCTGTGCCACTTAGATAATATTCTTTGCTTCGACTTCACCCTTGGTGAATTTGAAAAGGGATGAGTAACCCATAGAGCCTTTTTTCCTTTCCAAATGTCTTTGGTGATTGCTCTTTCACTCTTGCTTGGGCTTTGTCTTCGCCTCAGCTCTGATACCATGTTATTTTAGGTATGTTCTATGCTGATAGCAAATTTACTTCAATATTCCATATTAGCTCAATATTAATTCCAAATTAGCAATCACATTTAACATGACAATAAAATGTAGATAGAACATAAACATAAATTGCAAAAGACAAGACAAGACAAGAAGACACAAGATGTGGCGCTAGCTAGGGACAAACCCCAATGTGGGGAAACCCTTCATCAATTCTTCTTATATGATCTTCAATAGTTCATCAGAGAGAGAGATAGTACATATACATTAGAAGTCAACCTTTTGACTTATCTAGATAAGAGCAGAGATCTTCTCTAAGCATATGATGTAGTTGATCTGAGCTGAGTAAAAGGCATACTACTTCCATTGATCCAAGGTGACTCTATCACCATGCTTCTCCTCACTGTGCTGCACCTCACTGTGCTGCACCTCCCTGTGCTACACCCAATCATCATGCTAGACCTCATTACCATGTTCCACACATCATACTATTGCCCCATATCATCACGTTGCACACATCATACTGTTTCACCATATCATCACACTACACACATCATATTGCTGCACCATATCATCACACTGCACCTCCTTGTGCTACATCATCATGTTTTACCTTATTGTGTCCATCATGCTGCATCTCATTGCAGCATTCATTATCACAGTGTTGTGCTTCGATACACTAGTGTTGCACACCTTGACTGCCCTTAGCAACCCTTTCTATGGTGCTATAGCCTACAGCATAGCACATAGCAACCCTTGTAGCAAACATATCCTAAATAGTGTCCAATCGTTATTAACACAACAACATTTAGCCTATAGAAATGTCAACTCTTGAACATGCTGCAATGCTTCAATTCTGGGACTGGTTAGGGTACTAACCACAGTCCCTAACAAACCATCAAAACTGACCTAGAATTGCTACTAATGACTGCGGTTGTCCTCCAATGAGATGTTGCCCTCCACGCTGCCCCTTTGAGGTAGTTTCAAGCCCAATGCTTTTACCTATCTCCCTAACATAGCTGTGGCACCCAAATAGTCCAAACAATAGTGTTATCTTGCCTAACTTACGCACGTGCCAGCACCCAAACACATTCATTCTTCACATTGTTATAGGGCTCCTTCTTGTTGTGGCTAGGGCTCTTCTCTTGTTGTAGCTAGGGCTCCTAGAATTTGGATTTAAGGCCTCCTCATGACAGCAGATTAGGGCTACATTGTTGTGTATTGAAGCTCCCCTATATAGTGGATAGATCTCCCTTCAATCTGTGGCTAGATCTTGCTTTTGCTGCAGATCAAGAGCGTCTCTTGACTGTGGCTAGGGCATCCCTCTTTTGCTGTGTATAGGGTCTTCTTGCTACGAATGGAGTCTTCATTTTCCAAAGTATAAGGGCTCCTAGACTGCTGCCAGATGTCTCCCTTGAATTGCGACCAAACCTCCTTACAAGTGTTGGAATTATGATACATGTGTTGTACTTGATGGCAACCCACTTGTAGTAGAACAACTCACTTGTATATGGTAACTAGATGAATCTATAGGAGAAGTGACAGAATGCATGTCAGTTGTGTTTACAAATGTGACAAAATGTAGGGCAGTTCAAAAGAATCAATTCAGAAGTAATGTACATTGGCAAATCTCATTATAACAGGTCTATTCAAAGGTAACAAAGTCATGGTACAAAAGAATAGGATGAAGGAACAAAGGACTACATATTAGAATAAAAAATTTGAAGAAAAAGGATATTTTCAAGTATGTTAAGTTGTATATGCGGGTTCACTGTAAAAAAAGAGCGTATACATATGCACGCACTTTCATAGAAGAAAAAACGCGTATGGGATGAAAAATTAAGGAAATTAAGGTGAAAGAATACCAAGGGTCAATACCATTGTATTAGCCCACAATATTGAGTGGAGTAATGGTTATTTGATCACGTCTACGAATACCATAGGCTCTAAGTGTTGTTTTGATCCGAGGTATTGAGAAAGGCTAAAACTATATAAGGAGGAGAAGATCAAAGGGCTAAGTGCATAAGGAATGAATATCTTATGAAGTGTTAGATCGAAAGCAAATATGCATGCTATGTGTTTATGATGCTTTTCTTGATCTAGACTAAATATGCACCTGAGCGTTTGACGATGGATGAGATCTAATGATGGATCAAGATCATAATGACTTAGCATTATGTGATCTGATAATGGATGGGCTAGATCTGATTGCTAACACATGTTTTATCCTTTATATGTGATGATCTGGGCATGTCTGAAGTCAGGAAGTGCAATGAAGTTATAAGTAAGTATTTGCAGATCTATACGTTGGTTCGCTTTGGTGGAGGTGCGTATACACGCTGGTTCAGCTCTTCCAAGTAGCGTATGCAAAAGAAAAGCTTGATGTTCAAGGATGATTGGTCTATCAGATCAGTGTTGGTATTTTACTGCTATCTGTCAATGAAGTCTTCTTAGATCTGAAAGTAAAACTGAATGCATAAAATTTTTGTGTCTCATTGATTAATTGATTGATAAAGAAGGGTGATCCTTGTTGTTATCTGTTTAGAACTTTGTAATATGATAGTAGATCTTTAGAATGTCACTGATTGGTATAGTTTGTGATTCAAAGGTTTTATGATTCAATATCTTTAGAGGTATATGCAGGTTGGGCAATAGGAAGTAGCGTATACACGCAGGTTTGCTTCATTAAAGGAGCGTATACATTCTAAGACATGCCTTTTGAGGTTACAGTTAGTTCTGGTTGTTGATGCAATGTTCTGGGTTCATATCTGTGTACTAGTTACAGTGTTTTGTTTGTTCCAATTGATTGGTTGAATTTGATTAAGTTTGAATGAATGGTTGATTTAGTTGTGTCAGAGATTAGAGGTTTCAATGATTAATTGTTTAATTTATATCAGAGATTGATGATTGGGTTTCAGTTATATCAAAGATTGATTGGTTTCAGTGATTGGTTGATGCAAATGTATTTGATGGTTGTATTGCAATGGTGATTAATTTTAAGCTTCAATATTACTAATGGGTCCAGTATGAAAATTGGATGAAACGTGGCCTTCAGATTGTGGTGTTGTGTTCCAAGAGTATCTAGCCTGAAAATTCATGAAACGTGGTCCCTGGAGGAAGAGAGAAGGTTGTATCCTTCTATAGGTTGGTGCCTATGTACTGGTAAACATATCAGCTAGTACAAGAGCTAGGGGTTGGAGATCCCTTCTAGTAGCAGCTGGAAAACGAGTGAGGGTTGGAGCCTTTTGTAGGCTAGTGCCTACGTACTAGTAAATGGATCGGCTAGTACAAGAGCCAGAGGGTTGGAGCTCCCTTCCAGTAGCAGCTAGAAAGTGAGTGAAGGTTGGAGCTTTCTGTAGTTCGGTGCCTACATACTAATGAACGGATCGACTAGTACAAGAACTAGGGGGTTGTAGCTCCCTTCCAATAGAAGCTGGAGAAAGAGATAAGGTTGTAGCCTTCTGCAAGTGGGTGCCTGCGTACTGGTATGAGTCTGCACCAGTACAAATTGTAAACATATGTTCTTATTATTAAAAGAAGACAAAGACGACAACAGCAGGTGGTTTTCACCCACATTGGGTTTCCACCTTAAATCTTGGTGTTCATGTGTGTTGCTTATGTGTGATGGTTTATTCTGTGATTACTACACATGGTTACTGTTTAATGTTTAATAAAGTACTGATGCACTGATTAAAAATCAAAATATGATGAATTAACTGAATCATAAGTTCATTGGATATACGTTGGTTCCCTTAAGAATAGTTGCATGCACACGCAGTTCCCTTCACTAAAGTAGCGTATATAAATTTGATTACGGAAATGAAAAAATTATTGGTTTGTAAATACTGATTCACCCCCCCTCCCTCTCAGTATTATTTCCAACAATTGGTATCAGAGTAGGTCCTTTGGCAGAAGCTTGATCACTTGAAGGAGATCCGTAGTAACAATGGGAAAGAAGCTGAATAAGAAAGCACCTCAAAATAAGAATACATCTCAAAGGAACTGTGACAGTGGGAGAGACGATTAGCCTTTATGTGGAAGCAACTCTTTAGATTCAGAATCACCTTACAATGAAGATGAATAAGCAAAAGAGCTATCAGGTATGAATTTGTTCTCTGGTGATACATTTCTCTATTCATTTGAAGATAATGAAAGTGACAGTGAAACAACTGAATTTTCTCTTATGGGTGAAAGAGAAAGAAATCAAATAGAGGCAGAATTAAAAAGATCACAGACAAAATTAGAGATCAAAAAGATCTAATTGATAAAAGGGAATGTGCCTACAAAGAAGAAGTTACAAGGTTAAAAGCCCAGTTGGAGGAAGGAAACAAAATAAAGAAGCAATACAAAGACAAGGAAGATCAAAGTCAAAGGCTACAAGATGAAGTGACATCATTGAGAAATGAAGTGAATGAAAAGGACACAACAACCAAGGAACTTATAGAAAGAACCAGCTATTGTGAAGGTCTTGAATCTATAGTCATTTCTCTAAAAGAAGATCTCAAAAATTCAAATAAGCAAAATGAAGAACTACTCCAAAGATTTGAAGAACAAGAAAGTGAAGTTCTCGAATTAAGGCAACAAGTGGAAGAAGAAAGAAAAGTTGAAGAAATCATGAAGTAGTATCTTGAAAAGGAAGAGCAATATCAGGTTGAGGTAAACATCCTAAAAGGTAAATTAGAAGAAAGGGATAAAATTTTACGATTTCAAGATAGTACTAATATTTTGGATGATATTTTTAGTAGTCAAAGGTCTCCTACCATCAAATATGGTCTTTGTTTTCATGAAATTGTTAAAGTAGAATCTAGCACAAACTGAATCAAAGAACTCTAGTGCAAAATCTGAAATACTCAACAAGGAGATAAGAGATCAACCCCATAAACAACCAAGGAAAGAAAGTCTTAAAAGAAAAACATTTACTCCTAACTATGGAAGTGATATTCAGTTCTTTCCTCTCATAACTAATGTTGAGTCTTTTATATGTCATAATTTTGGACATGTTGCAGCGAGATGCAGAAGTAGAATGGTTCAAGATAATAACTGTCACACAGAAACAACATCAGCTTCCAGGTACTTCAAGGGATATTGTTTTTATTGCAATATATTTGGTCACAAAGCCATTGACTGTTATGCTTGTAACAAGTTTGGGCATATAGCAAAAGAATGCAGGAGAAAATTTCGGCCAACATACCAAAAGGAGCAAACTTCATCACACTCCAAGGTATGGAAGAAGAAGGAAGTACACTAAAAATTATGTGGCATAGCTCAATATACAAATAGAACAGACTCAGGAAGAACTGAAAGTATGAAATTTCAATGCTCTAATTCTCATACGCAATTATAATGAAGACAAGTCGCATATATACGCTAGTTAGAAGCTTCACAATCGTGTATATGTTGATTTGATGAAGAAGCAGTGGGAAAAAATCAGGAAAAGGGATCTAATATGGTTTAGTCAATTATCAATTATCTTTTTTTTTGCTCTGATTGATGATGATTATAGTCTGTTGATGATATGTATAAGTGATTTTGACCCTCATAAGTTGTTGATGACTTGATGTATAACTAGTTGATGATGATGCCTTGATGATCCTTACTGATATATGCAATGATCAGATCTGACAGTGAATAGTTGGCACAGGTTCAAGGGGAGAATGTGCTATGCTTCTAATAATGCATTGTTGGCATTATGTTTAGAAGTCTTTGGTACTTATGTTGCTGAAGTGTTTAAATGATACATCATGCTATGCTACAGTCATGAGTTGCATATGATGAAATTTCAGATGATACTTATAGATGATGCATACAATACATATGATATGTTGCTTATAAGACAAGGAGAAGTACAAAGCTTGAGTACACAACTTCATTATTTGATGATGAGTCACTCATTTCTTTTATGCTGATGTCATCATGCCTTCAAAGATGCATAAAGTTCATATGGTGAAGTTATGATGCAAGATTCCTATAGTTCTTGGCTCTCACATGGTTAAGGATTGTTGTTGTTGATGGTATCAAGAAAGCTTGACAAGTGACTATGAGCTCATGGTTTTCTAGATACATATTGTTATCTATTTGATGCATACACATTATGTTGGATACATGGATGATTACTTAAGTTGCATATTGATAAATATTGTTGGTTAGCCAAGAGAATGGTGTTATTACAGGTCTCATGAAGACATAACTATTTGAATACATGGATATTCAGAGACATGGCTTACTTAGTCACATAATGATGATGATTTCTTACTTTATGATGATAGGTTTGATAATCACATATGTTGATTATCATGGTTGATGCTTATCAGATGTGGGATGTTCCCTAGTTATGATACATGGTTGATATATTGAAGGTTCTTGTGGAAAGATCATGCAGTTCTTGATGATGATGTTATGATCATATGTGATGACTATGGTGTTTTCACATACATATGATATGATTTTGTGTTACTGCTTGAAGATATGACATATGGTTAGTTGATTGATGGAAGGTTATGACAAGGCTCTTTATACTAAGGAAATGGAGAAAGTTGATCTTGATGAGATCAAAAGGATGAGTTGATATCTATATGCGGCATACTTTGTCATAAGTACTTGATGATATTTACATTGTCATACATTGGGAACTGATGTTGGACATATACAGGTTGTTGGACTAGATGTTGCTGACAGATGCTTATGGAGCAGATCATATATGGTGTATGATATTTGTTGATGACTATCATGGTCTTGTTTAGACCTTTGGTCTTTGTTATAAATGTCATGTATATCATTTGATAAAAAGTTCATATAAAGGCCCATAATATGTCTTTGTCTATCGTAATCTTTTAATGAGTCCTTTTTGGGCATATGATGTAACTTGTACCCCCACTATGCATGGGAAGGATGATGTAATAATTGCTATATTTCAGTCATGTATGAACAATTGGTATATCCCCACTTGGTTGGGTAGAAGAGTCAAATTTGGTATATCCCCACTTGGTTGGGAGATTGATGTATGTATAAGTCATTGGTGATAGGAATGTCATACTCATATAGTTGAGTTATAGAGTCATGTTATTCCTTTGGAGAATATTTTTTCTGCAGACTCTGCATGTGCTGAGGGGGAGCATGGACAACATAATGCATCTCAGCATGTACAAAGGGGGATTTTAATCAGAGAATTCAACATGTGCCTAGGGGGAGCATGATCAATGTTCATATTTAGCTGTTCAGATATGAAAGTCCTCAGTTTGGTCAACTCTTTACCTTTGATATCAAAGGGGGAGAGTATCTTAGTCCGCACTTTGCCCTTGATGTCAAAGGGGGAGAGTATTTTGGTGTTGCTTATTACCTCTAACGGGTTCTACAACTTGCAGTAATCAACACCAACATGGTTGCCATCAAGTCCAAAGGGCGAGATTGTTGGCATTATCATACATGTGTTGTACTTGATGGCAACTCACTTGTATATGGTAACTAGATGAATCTACGTAACTAGATCAATCTATAGGAGAAGTGACAGAATTCATGGTAGTTGTGTTTACATATGTGACAAATGTAGGGCAGTTCAAAGGAATTAGTTTAGAAATAATGTACAATGGAAAATCTCATTATAACAAGTTTATTCAGAGGTAACAAAGTCATGGTACAAAAGAATAGGATGAAGGAACAAAGGACTACATATCATAATCAAGAAGTTGAATAAAAATGACATCTTCAGGTATGTTAAGTTGTATACGTGAGTTCACTGTACAAAAAGAGTGTGTACACATGGGTTCACTGTACAAAAAGAGCTTATACGTATGAAGACACTTTCATAGAAGAAAAAGCGCGTATGGGATGAAAAAATAAGGAAATTAAGGTGAAAGAATACCAAGGGTCAATACCATGGTATTAACCCACAATATTGAGTGGAGTAATGGTTATTTGATCACGTCTAAGAATACCACAGGCTCTAAGTGTTGTTTTGATCTGAGGTATTGAGAAAGGCTAAGTGCACAAGGAATGAATATATTATGAAGTGTTAGGTCAAAGGAAAATATGCATGTTATGGGTTTCTGATGCTTTGTTTGATCTAGACTAAATATGCACCTAAGCGTTTGATGATGGATGAGATCAAATGATGGATCAGGATCATAATGACTTATCATTATGTGATCTGATAAAGGATGGGCTAGATCTGATTGCTAACACATGTTTTATCCTTTATATGTGATGATCCGGGTATGTCTAAAGTCGGGAAGTGCCGCAAAGTTATAAGTAAGTATTTGTAGATCTATACACTGGTTCGCTTTGATGAAGGTGTGTATACATGCCGGTTCAGCTCTTCCAAGTAGCGTATGCAAAAGAAAAGCTTGATGTTCAAGGATGACTGGTCTATCAGATTAGTGTTGTTGTTTCACTGTTGTCTGTCAATGAAGTCTTCTTAGATCTGAAAGTAAAACTGAATGCATAAAGAGTTTGTGTCTCATTGATTAATTGATTCAGAAAGAAGGGTGATCCTTGTTGCTATCTATTTAGAACTTTGTAATATGATAGTAGATCTTTAGAATATCACTGATTGGTACAGTTTGTGGTTCAAAGGTTTTATGATTCAGTATCTTTAGAGGTATATGCAGGTTGGGCAAAAGGAAGAAGCATATACACGCTAGTTTTCTTCATTAAAGGAGCGTATACATTCTGAGACATGCCTTTTGAGGTTATAGTTAGTTTTGGTTGTTGATGCAGTGTTCTAGGTTCATATCTGTGTACTGGTTAAAATGATCTGTCTGTTCCAGTTGATTGGTTGAATTTGATTGAGTTTGAATGAATGTTTGATTCAGTTGTGTCAGAGATTCAAAGGTTTCAGTGATTGATTGTTTCATTTATATCAGAGATTGATGATTGGGTTTCAGTTATATCAAAGATTGATTTGGTTTCAGTGATTGGTTGATGCAGATGTATTTGATGGTTGTATTGCAATGGTGATTGATTTTGAGCTTCAATGTTACTAATTGGTCCAGTATGAAAATTGGATGAAACGTGGCCTTCAAATTGTGGTGCTGTGTTCCAGGAGTATCAAGTCTAAAAATTCATGAAACATGGTCCCTAGAGGAAGAGAGAAGGTTGTATCCTTTTGTAGGCTGTCGGCTACGTACTAGTAAACATATCAGCCAGTACAAGAGCTAGGGGGTTGGAGCTCCCTTCTAGTAGCAGCTGGAAAACGAGTGAAGGTTGGAGCCTTCTGTAGGTTGGTGCCTACATACTAGTAAATGGATCAGCTAGTACAAGAGCCAGGGGGTTGGAGCTCCTTTCCAGTAGCAGCTAGAAAACGAGTGAAGGTTGGAGCCTTTTGTAGGCTGACACTTACGTACTAGTATATGGATCAGCTAGTACAAGAGCTAGGGGGTTGTATCTCCCTTCCAGTAGAAGCTAGAGAACAAGAGAAGGTTGTAACCTTCTGCAGGTGGGTGTCTGTGTACTGGTATGAGTCTGCACCAGTACAAGATTGTAAACAAATTTTCTTATTATTAAAAGAAGACAAAGACAATAGCAGTAGGTGGTTTTCACCCACATTGGGTTTCCACCTTAAATCTTGGTGTTCACGTGTGTTGCTTATGTGTGATGGTTTATTCTATTATTACTGCACATGGTTACTGTTTAATGTTTAATAAAGTACTGATTAAAGATCAAAATATGATGACTTAACTGAATCATAAGTTCACTGGATATACGATGGTTTCCTTAAGAAAAATTGTGTGCACACATGAGTTCCCTTCACTGAAGTGGCATATATAAATCTGATTATGGAAATGAAAAAATTATTGGTTTGTAAACACTGATTCAACCTCCCTCTTAGTATTCTTTCCAACAATAACACTGCTGCTAGATCTTGCTTTCAACTACCGCTAGGCTTCATTATGACAATAGATAGGGCACATTGTGACAACTAACTTATGGCCTCATAGATCAGCATTGTAGGTCTCTTCTAGACCTGCATTTAGGGCTTCATCCGCTTAGAGTTTTCTTGCCACTAAAACCCAAAACAAGTGGAGAGAAATCAAGAGTGAAGTGTGTGTCTAAATGACTATCAAGCCACCTCCTTTTATACTAAAACGTTGATCACAAGTGGGGGTTATTTGGTTGTTCGCCTACCTTGACGAATTGTTGCATAACACAAATAAATTCATATATCCATGAATACTTATTAGAATCGAATGATCTTTAGATCAATCCTACACCTCTTGACAAGAGGAATCCAAGAAAAATATTAGTTGCCATAAATAAGATGACCCACATGGAGTTTGGCCCTAGTTTCCAACTTCAAAAAAAACCCTTTGATCAAATATTCTTATTATTAATCATGAGATGTTCAGCAGAGAGAGAGAAAGAGTACAATGATTTAAAGCCAATACTGACTTGCCAAGATGATGATCCTATAGTAAAGCCCTTCAACACGAAGATGACTCAATCAAATGGAAACTTTGGCACCAAAGGCTGGAGTCTTCTACTCTGTAGTTTCGAATACTAGTTAGGGCACAAGCACAGTGAGCTACAACACCCTTTTCATACTCGATAAACCTTCCATGAACTGCGACCTTCCTTCAAACAGATCTTGCAACAATTAGATGCCCCTTAACCTCCTTCTAAGATTCAAAAACAGACCATATAGCTTGCTAATCGAACATAACAGACTGTGACCTTTAGAAGATTCTCGACCTTCTGAATAGAGATTGGTCTGGCTAGAAGTGGCCTAGATAAGTGTGGTTTGCTTCAAGGTTTATTGTGAATTCAATCCTCATTCAAAGGTGCAGTCTTGAGCCTAGAACCATTCTCAAATAGACCCACACTTACTCCAAAGCCCAAACAACCTAGGCTTCCCTTTCTACTACAAAACTTGGGCTAGAAAAGTTCCCATACCAATCCATCCAGACCTGTGGCTGACTATCATGAAGAATCTCAGCCCTTAACTCAAAAAAAAATAGTCCATCAACCTCCATCAAGACCTTAGCTGCCTTAGACCTTATCCAAGCAAGTTGATGTGTCTAATTAGAATGGAGGACACACACACACACACACATATATATATAACAATTTTTTCTTATGGAGGTGAAGCAGACTTTAACATTTTGGAGGCAAATTTGCATTTCAAATTTTCTTTTTTCCCGCCTTAATAAGGACATGACTTGTAAAAATTCTTTTAAGTTAATAAATATTTTTCCTTATCCAAATTTGGTGATCTTAAGGTTGATTTTGGACCTCTTGAATAGAGGAATTCAATGCCACAATAATCTTCCTCAAACGAGCAGACCAAAGTAGAATTCGGCCCTAGTTTCCAATTTTAACACTCCCTCTCAACTAGGGAGAATTCCACCTATCAAACCATCAACCACTATCACTGATCATAAAGCCATACTGACACCATGAACCATCTGTAAATCCCGTCTCTACTCTACTTTGTTGAACACTGATGTAATAATGAATGAAGAAGAATTGATCGAGAGTGAGTCATAAGACTTTACCACTCTCTACTGAGAAAAGTCAGTCTAGACGTAAAACCTCAATCAGAATTGATCCTAGATCAAGTTGAAGAACACCATGCATCATAGTCATAGGGAGTACAATAGTACCCAATGACAGGTAGGATATCCTACTGACAAAATTCCAAGCAGTGGAAGGAGAAACATCCTTTTTTTCTTACCTGGTTTACCTCCACTTCTTAGGGAGTACAACAGTACCCAATAACAGGTACGATATCCTACTAACAAAATTCCAAGCAGTGGAAGGAGAAACATCCTTTTGCTTACCTGGTTTACCTCCACTTCTTGGTTCTCCAGCCCCTCCACATCCCAACTAAAATTAGTCTTCATGGTTTTGGAGGATTAATCTCTGAAACTATTCACAATACATATATTTAGCATGGATTCTATAGTGGAGAGTAGTAAGTTGGGGCAAGCAGGGACACTTGCGGGATTCAAAATTAAGAAGAGGATGCAAATTCACAGGTACCAACCCTCTGCAAAGGAACCAACATTTAAAATTAAGAGGAGAATTCAACTTCATAGGTGCCAACCCTCTCCAAAGGAACCAACATTCAAAATTAAGAGGATTCAACTTCACAGGTGCCAACCCTCTACAAAGGAACCAACATTCAAAATTAAGAGGAGGATTCAACTTCACAGGTGCCAACCCTCTGCAAAGGAACCAACACCTTCATTGGATGGTGTTGAGACCTCCAAAGCTTCTCCAATAACTTCAAAGGTACATATATTTGGCATGGATTCCACATCAAAGAGCAGTAAGTTGGGGAAAGCAGGTGAACGAGGGGGATTCAAAATTAAGAGCAGGATTCAACTACCCATCTGCCAATCCTCGCCAAAGGAACCAACATCTTCATTGGGTGGTGTTGAGAACTCCACTACTACTCCAAGAACTTCAAAGCCCTTGAAAGCTCGCTTTGCACTCTCTCTTGTTCAACTGAATCCACAAAAATCAAAACCTGATCAGAAGGAATTCAAACTACCAGACAAGCAATACCTTTCCCTTTCCCTTTGATTCTTGGCATCATTTATTTGTTTTGAAGACTGTAACTTTGCATATAATTTTATTTTATTTTTTATTTATTTATTTTTATTTTTATTTTTATTTATTTTATTTATTTTTTTTATTTATTTTTTTATTTTTTTTGAGATAGTGGACCGTGAATATAAATGATACCTTTGATAGGTATGCCTTGCTGGGAGAGATTTTTGATCGTATGGAGGTCTTTCATTACACTGTTCAAACTCCGGAAACAAATCTGCACCTACATCAATATATGCCCTAGAGTTGAACAGTTGATCAAATAACACGCAGGTATGTATGTAGAAAAACCTTAATTCTCAACAGTATTTTCTCCTCCTTGAGATTGAAAGGGAGCTGCAATGTTTTAAAATTGAAGAAAATTTCATATAGTATATGTCTTGAAGCAGGCATATCCTCTTCATATCATCAGGCAATTTACTTACAGTCATCTGGCACAAATCAAGTACCTATTGAATGAAGCAATGGAGGTAGAAAAGATTTTGATACAGGATACAGATTCAGTCTGTATGAAGCAACAGTTTTTTGTCACCCTTCAGCCCAATGTATTACATTCCCACAAAGAGGGGGAGAGTACTGTTAGCCCCACTGCAATTGTGAGAAAAAAATTCCATACGCTATTGCTGGAATTTGCAAAGTCTCATCCTGAGGTACCCCATCTCCTTTGCTGATTCATATGCATGTGAGGGAAAACTTTTCAAAATATAAAAAAGTACACAGTTTAACTTCAAAAGGGTAATGATAGAACTGTTTCACAAAATTAACTTGATTGCAGAGAAAATTTGAAAGATAGTTGACTTTGTTCCTATTCATTAAATTTATAGAATATTCCAGAATCTACAATCCACATAATAATGCCCCTTTGCAATCTAGGTGGAGACGATCATATTTAAATATTTATAGATCCATATTAATCTAGGTGGGGTTGTTCATAATTTTATATCCATATTAACCTAGGAATTAATATGCTGAGTGTAAAAATGAAAAAGGCTAGGTGAAAACCCTGTTTTATTGCATAGTATCAGGTGCTAAAATTCTGAGGATTAACTCGATGGTATTTTAGGATGCTAACAAAATTTAAGGTTTACACCTTGAGTTTTTTTAAGATGGATCAATACTCAATATATTTAAATTAAGATGATCTTTGCCAATTCTTTGCATGTTAGAGGAAAGAAATACAAATAGCATAGCAGCATTCAAAACAAGTATAAGTATATGTTGAAGGGATGGAAGCATGTAAAACTAGAATATAATAAAAAGAAAAAATAATACTAATTTTATATGTACACGATCCATTTTAGGTAATAGCTACAATTTCGAACTTAGCTTATTGAAAATTAGATTACAAATAACATTTTACTGTTACCTTTGGTGTAGGAAGATGTTCCTGAGGCATTACTTCGAGAACCTTTCAACAGAAAATCTCTTTCAGAATCCATTAACAATCACATATAGTAACCGATGAAAGAACATACATGATAAATGTTGAAGATAACCCAAAACAGAAGAACACAAGAATATGGCACAAGCCAAGGAAAAACAACCCTTGATCCAATCTTCTTATTATTAATCATCAAATGTTCAGAGAGAGAAAGAGTACAATGATTTAAAGTCAATACTGACTTGCCAAGATGAAGATCCTATATCAAAGCCCTTAAAGACCTTAAAGACGAATATGACTCAATCAAATGGAAACTCTGGCACCAAGGGCTAGAGTCTTCTACTCTGCAGTTTTGAATACTAGTTAAGGCACAAGCACAGTCAGCTATAGTACCCTTTTCATACTCGATAGACCTTCCATGAATTGTGGCCTTCCTTCAAACAGATCTTGCAACAATTAGATGCCCCTTAACCTCCTTCTAAGATTCAAAAACTGACCATACAGCTTACTGATCGAACATAACAGACTGCGGCCTTCCTTTAGAAGATTCTCGGCCTTCTGAACAGAGATTGGTCTAGCTGGAAGTGGCCTAGATAAGTGTGGCTTGCTTCAAGGTTTATTGTGAGATCAATCCTCATTCAAAGTTGTAGTCTTGAGCCCATAACCATTCTCGCATAGACCCACACTTACTCCAGAGTCCAGACAACCTCGGCTTCCCTTTCTGCTACAGAACTTGGGCTAGCAAAGTTCCCATACTAATCCATCCAGACCTGTGGCTGACTATCATGAAGAATCTCAGCCCTTAACCCAGAAAGAAATAGTCCATCAACCTCCATCAAGATCTCGGCTGCCTCAGACCTTATCTAACCAGGTTGATGTGTCTAATCAGAATGGAGGACACCTATATATATATAACAATTTGATCTTATGGAGGTGAAGTTGACCTTAACATTTTGGAGGCAAATTTGAATTTCAAATTTTCATTTTTCCCGCCTTAATAAGGTCATGACGTGTAGAAATTCTTTGAAGTAAATAAATATTTTTCCTTATCCAAATTTGGTTATCTTAAGGTTGGTTTTGGACCTCTCGAAAAGAAGAATTCAATGTCGCAATAATCTTCCTCAAAGGAACATACCAAAGTGGAATTTGGCCCTAGTTGACAATTTTAACAAGAAGTCATCAAAGCACTAGATTGATTGGGACACGAGGTGGAAAGGTGTTGACCCTCCCTTTTGCAACATAGCAACATAGTTGTTATCTCTGGCGAGACATGTCCCAGATCAGATATAAACCTCTTGGATGGGTCAAGTTGGTCTGGGCCTAACCTCTGAACCTTCCCTTGAAAATGCAAGAAATAAGTTTGAAATATCTGATTTAAAAGCAAGGAAGCCTACTTTTGAGTCCCACATTTAATACTAATGCATTAGATGAAAATCTCAGCACAGGTTATGATTTCGAAGTAGGTCTTGGTGTTACAAATGATTAAATATTCGTAACTCTTAGTTTAAACTATAAACTATGGATAATGCTATTATGTTATTGAGATTTATGTATTCTTTTTGGAATGACTGTTTTGTGTGTTCATATATTATTATGTGATTATTTAAATTATTGTGTAATTTATATAATTTTATTTGTTCCATATTGTTGGAACCTTTATTAAAATTTTGTAAAGTTCTTTCAAAATATTGAACTTTTCTGAACATGCTCCACTTGACTTAGTAAACTTTTTTGAACCTTGTAATGTTGCTTCATGCAAACATCTCCTTGTAATTTTCTTAGACAACAAATCGAGCATGTTTTCAATCCTTGGCAGAATAGTTGTCCATTGTTTGAAACCTTGTGGTCAGGGCTTTACTGATGATTAAATTTCTTATTAGCTCTTTCTTTCTGAGGAGGATAAAGTTGCATTTTTTTCTTCCCGATGTATTTTTTCTTAGTCGGAATGATATTAAGGTCTATTTAGTATTTTCTGTAAAGATTGAGATTAATCTAACTTTATACATCCAACTCTCAAGAATATCTAATAGGACAACTTTATTTTCTCCGCCATCAAGGCACCATGTTTTGTTGCTTGTAGTAGAACCAATTATAGTTAGTGGTTTGTTGTATATGCTATTTAAATGTTGATTGAGTGTAATATTGTAGGAAGAAGAGAAAATGTGACCACTAGGTAGAATCGTTGATATCTGCTGGATTAGGCTGTCCCAGCAATGCTATCATTTGTTGGGGCTGGAGCTTTGCCTGGAATTGGACTACCAGGCATGGTGTCTTCACTTGTTGGGATGATTCCATTAGCTGCCATGCAGTCTTCTTTCATGTCAACACCCCAGGTTTCACTATTAATGATGGGTGAAATCGGTGCAAAGTGTTGGTGTGATAATTTATTATTTCAAGTCCTAGGCTCTATTATTTGTTGCAGTTGTAGGAATAAGGATCATACATGAGTCTTTGAATGCCATACTTCTATGCTCTAGTGTTAAATTTCGGGTGGGATGACAGTGTAATGCTGATGCATTTTGTTCATTTTAATTGTTGTGGTTAATTAATTAGCCTATTGGAAATGGAAGCTCCAGACAGATTGAGCAGCAAAAAAGAGAAGAGAAGATAAAGGGGAGAAATTCAAGTTAGAAATCACATTCGCTGCAAAGATCTCAATGAAAGCCCTGCAGGCTGTTATTCAAGGGGAGGTTTCTGATAAAGCCCAAGATGTATTGAGAGTTTTAGATATAGTTTTGAGACAACATGCCTCTAGGAAGTACACATTTTTTCATCTTCATTTGATTAAATAGGTTGAAGGGTTTGTTGTATGTGTGTTTTGTTTTGAACTGATGTTGGTATGCCAGCTTTTTTTCATTTCATATTCATGGGATTTTTTAACATGCACATTTCAAATTGGAACCTTCCTAGACCACTAATAGCTAGTTGACTCCCTTAAACCTTTGACTAGCAACTTTCCCTTTCCTTTGGCCATGTCTTGCTTGATTGGAGTGTTTTTCTTGGAGAGACTACTTTTTAGCTTGGGGATGCCCACAAGCCATTGTTTGAATTAGGGCGTTATACCTAGGCCACCTTACTACTCCCTCATGTTGGCTAGGAGAGTTCAAATTGCTTGCATGGGGCTTGAGATTACCAACACCCCTTTTCTTTTGAGGTTGAAATGGTTTGCATGCTTGATAGGAGGCCTTATGAGCTACATGCAATGTAGAATACAATGCATGCAATGTCTATTTGCTTTTCCACCTTTATGCCCATGGAATATAATATGCCCCATATACACGCATGTTCTGTAAGTCAGAAGTGCGTATATGCAGGTTGATCTTAGCACAGGTGCGTATACACGCAGTTTCTGGAAGGTAGAAGTGCATATACGCAAGTTGATCTTAACACAGAAGCATATGCACGCAAGTTTCTGAATATTTAAGTAGCGTACATTTCATAATTTATGTTCTAGCTGCTTCTATTGATTATTGCAGTGATCTGGGTTTAGAATTTGAGGTGTGATTACAGTTACTGTGATCTGGGTATAGTTGACAGAGAAGTGTTTATTTTGATTCAGTCTTGACTGGTGAAATGGTGATTGGTTGATGCAGAAATTCTTGATGTTTGATTAATGTTATTTGTGGACCCAGTCTGAAAATTTATGAAACGTGGTCCCTGGAAGAAAGAGAAGGTTGTAGCCTGCGTACTAGTATCTCAACTAGTACAAGAACTAAGGGGGTTGTAGCTCCCTTCCAGGAGAAGCTGGAAAACGAGAGAAGGTTGTAGCTCTCTGCAGGTAGCAGCCTGTATACTGGTAAAGCACTACACCAGTACAGAATCATTGTAAAAAGAAGTTTCTAATTAAAAGAAGATAGAGACGAATTGCAGCAGGTGGTGTCACCCACATTGGGTTTCCACCTTATATCTTGTGTTCTTATGTGTGGTTGTCTTCTGATGTGTTTTATTGTTCCTGGCAATTGTTTATTCTGGTGCATAACTTAATAATCAACATCTGTAGAATAAAGTAAATTATAAATCTGCATAGTATATGTGGGGTTCCTTATCTGTAGTTGCGTATATACGCAGGTTCATCTAACTAAAGTTGCGTATATGTTCTGGGTTTGAAAAGGAAAATAATTGATCAGATAATACTGATTCACCCCCTCCCCCCCCTCAGTATTATTTCCAACAATTGGTATCAGAGCAGGTCCTTCAGAAGAATCTTGATCACTTGAAGGAAGATCTATCATCATGAGCAACTACGAGAGAGAAGCATCAATCAGGCCACCAATTTTTTATGGGACCAACTTCGTCTATTGGAAGGTAAGAGTTACAAGCTATCTTCAATCTCTTGGTACAGAAGTCTGGGATATCATAGATATAGGGTACACCTTTCCATCAGCAACTCCTACAGATCCTGCGGAGAAGAAGCAGTTTGAAACTAATGCAAAGGTTGTCAATACGCTATTAGGATGTCTATCCCAATTAGAATTCGTCAAGGTTATGCAGTATAAAACTGCAAAAGAAATATGGGACAAGATGGTTCTGAGCTATGAAGGAGATGAAAAGGTAAAAAGAGCAAAACTTCAAACCCTCAGAATTCAATATGAATATCTCAGAATGTACAATGATGAAAGTGTGGCTAACTATTTCCTACGCATAGATGAGATTGCTAATTGTATGAAAAATTTGGGTGAAGAAATAAAAGAAGTTGTTGTGGTTGAAAAGGTTCTAAGATCTTTGTCTTCTAAGTTTGAATCAAAAGTTTATAGAATAGAAGAAAAGGAGAATCTACAGAAAATTACCATGTTGCAACTACATAGAATTATAACCTCTTATGAAATGAGGAAAGGGGGACCATTAGACAGAAGAGAAGCCGCATTCAAGGCCTTAGGAAAAGGAGATTCTTATGACTCAGGAAATATGTCAGAAGAAGACGAAGAATCAAATTTTGTCAAGAACCTACAACAGGGTGCTGGAAGATTCAGAGGTAAGTTACCTTTCAAATGTTTTGCTTGTGGAAGAGTCGGTCACTATGCTGCCAAGTGTCCTCATAAAGGTAAGGAACCTGTTAAATGGAATAAGAAACAGAACATAAATAAGAAAAGCTATTACACTCATGAAGACAGTGATGGATTTTCAAATAATGATGAAGATGAACAAAGTAATAAGTATAGACTTTTAATGGCTTTTGAAGATGATGATTTCATGGATGTTATAGATGAAGAAGGTCTTTATGAAGAGATTTCTAAACTCAAAATTTGTTTAGAAAAGAAAAATATGATTATTGATACTTTGCAATTCCAATTGGTTGAAAGTGAAAAACATCATGAAATGTTAAAATGTGAAATAGTGGGACTTAGAAAAGAGATTGAGAAAAAAACTCTTAATCTTAGACTTGTTAAACGATCTGAAACGTTAGATGAGATTATCAAAGTACAACGTTCTCCACTAATCAAGACAGGTCTCGGATATAATGAAGAAGCATCACAAGCACAGAAGCCATCCACCTCCAAAAGTTATATTGATGCAGCAAGGAGAAGTGAACAAATTGACAATCAACAGCAAAGGCACAATGCTGCTCAGCAGGTAAATCAGGGACACTTTTCTTCAAGAATGAACAGAGATCACTAAGTAAATCAAGGGCAATTTGCTTCAAGGATAAACAGAAGCTACAACAGACCATAGGTAAATCATTCTCAATTTGTCTCAAGAATGAATGTCAATGAAAACTACAATCGTT
This sequence comes from Pinus taeda, assembly GCA_000404065.3. Lineage (NCBI taxonomy): Eukaryota > Viridiplantae > Streptophyta > Pinopsida > Pinales > Pinaceae > Pinus > Pinus taeda. Next base: position 119,564 of record APFE031647956.1, read on the forward strand.
CGGTCTGTAGGGTTGATAATCGCAGGAATTTCTTTAATGGCCAATGTTTCTCTTGTCACAACTTTGGACACAAAGCAGCTCAGTGTGTTGCCTGCAAAACTATCATGACTAGAGAAACTCAAAAACAGAGGAGTATGATTGGGATCATGAAAAGGACCTACAATAACTTTCCCTGCTCTTGAAAATGAAATAGAATGTTCTATTTGTAATAATTTTGGTCATGAAGATTCTGAATGCAGGAGCAGGTTTCGGCAGGCAACTCAGAAGGAGCAAGCCTCAAATATCAAAACATGGAGAATGAAAGAACCACAACCAGAAAGATGTGGTATAGCCTTATATGCAGAAGGGTAGGAAAATCAATGGTACATTGACAGTGGATGCTCAAAACATATGATAGGTGATAAAGAAAAACTTCAGTCATATAGTGCCTTGGAGAAGGAGAAGAAGGTCTCATTTGGAAATGACACCCCTTCACTCATAAAAGGTAAAGGTTTTGTTCTTTTAAAAGAAAAGGTCAAAGAAGGAAATGTTATGTATGTTGATGACTTAAAGTATAATCTATTAAGTGTCAGTCAGATGTGCGATCAAGGAACATAAGTAATATTTCGATCAAATGGATGCAGTGTTCGTGATCTTGATACAGGCAAAACAGTGATCAAAGGCATAAGAACTCCAAATAATTTATACATATTCAAAGAAGGACAACAACAATGCTATCTGAGCAAGAATCATGAACATTGGCTATGGCACTGGAGGTTGGGGCATCTAAGCTTCTCAGAGATAACGAAAGCATGCAAATACCAGGCAGTTTTTGGTCTTCCAGACATCATAATTCCAGATAATACAATATGCAAATCATGTCAGTTTGGTAAGCAAACCAGAACTAACTTCCCTAAGAAGGAAGGATTAGCTAGCAGGCCACTTGAGCTTGTCCATACTGATGTATGTGGTCCATCTAGGAAAAGGTTGCCTCGGGGATAAGAATACTTTATATTATTCATTGACCACTATTCAAGGATGGTTTGGATAGGACTGATGAAGCACAAAGATGAAGCCTTAAAAAAATTCAAATCCTTCAAAGCTTTGGTTGAAAATGAATTAGATCACAAAATTAAATGCCTTAGGTCTGATAGAGGTGGGGAGTTTACCTCAAATGAATTTTTCAATTTTTGTGAAGAACATGGAATAAGAAGAGAATTCTCTACAGCCAAGAATCCTCAACAAAATGGAGTAGTTGAAAGGATGAATAGAACGGTTCAAAAAATGGCTCGTGCTATGCTTGATGAGTCTAGAACTCCTGCAACTTTCTAGGGTCAAGCTACATTTGCTGCAGTTGTTATTCTCAACAAAACAAATGTCCAGGTGAACAACACTCAAACCCCTCATGAGCTATGGTATGGTGAGACTCCTTCGGTAAAATATTTCAAAATTTTTGGAAGAAAATGCTATATCAAAAATACTGATGAACATCTTGGCAAGTTTGAACCTAGAGCATACGAACGCATTCTCCTTGGTTACTCTCCCCACAGTAAAGCATACAAGTGTTATAATAAAAGGCTTGGAAAAATTGTTGAAAGTATTGATGTAGTGGTTGATGAAGAAGAAAACACTCCTAGGCAGGTA
>APFE031647958.1:0-11825 GCA_000404065.3 Pinus taeda
CCCGTTACTTAGAATGAGAAGGAGCCTTTTCAAATAGCTATTGTTCATATTGGACCTAGGAGGAGCCAAATGAGGAATCCTGGTACAATAGGAAGGAATAACCCTAAAGAAAGATTGATTGAAGTCCTGGTTTACAGACAGAAAAAAGAGCCTTGCTTCCAAGAATAGGGAGATTGACGGGGAGGAAGGAGTCCTACTCAAAAGCCTGGTTAGTAAGAGCGCTACTAATGGTGGACGGGACAGATTACAATGGTGGGGATAGAAACAGTATGGGAGGTGGTTGATGCTTGCCCGGAAGGAAAGTTCAGGAAATGCTATGGTTGTTACCATAAAAGTCCTTTTTTAGAATATATATACCCCCAAAATGCCTTTTTTTTGTATCAAGGTTCTCCTATCATATGTAGTTCAAAACCTAGTTTCAGCATGCTCAAATGTACATAGAATCCCTTTATATAAATACTCGGCCTTCTCCCTTCCTCGTGTCTATATTATTCCTTGCTTTCCATATACTTCCGGCCCATTGTACCCACCTATCCAACGCACTATAGAGCCGAACACCCGCCTATCACTATAGATATATCTCCCAATCGAACGAATGAAACTCCCCCCAGGAAGGAAATTGTCAACAATGGAAGCCCTTCCTTCTCGATACAAGTTATTGTACAAGGTTTTCTAACATAACTTATTATCCCTTACCAATTTGTTCCTTAAGTATGAAATGAGATCCTGGAGCTGCGGAAATCACTACTCAATTTGAAATTACCAACTATTGCATGCAAACAGGGTGAAGGTGGATAGCCTGGTCCCTATAGGCTGTGGTCAACGAGAACGGGGGCCAACCGGAAAAACCGCTATAGTTATTGATATCATATTGAACCCAGAAGCGAATAAACTCTAAGTCAAAGGCTGATAGTGAGAAATTGTATTTGCGGCACAATTGGTTCCAAATTATCTCGGAAGCAGAATCTTTTGGAATATTCCATTGTCGTAGCCGCCACCGTTTCGGATCCTGCTCCTCTGCCTCCTCTGCAATTTATGGCCCCATATTTTGACGAACCCCGTTGAAGGAAAGAAGAAAGAATGGGTTCTAATTCAAAGGAATAAATAAGTGTTTGGAGGGCTAGGTCAATTTCAATTTCCGTTATTGACCACTGAATCCCGGTCCCCTACTGCTGCTACTGCCGATTCTGCTTCTCCTGATTCTGCTGCCCCTACTGCTTGTTCTACTTCCGCTGCTGCTGGGACTACTTCTTTCCTCCCTATCCTTCCCTTCTTACTCCTTATACTCTTTTATTCTACAGAGGATAAATATTGGGTAAACTGCCTAATTATGTATGATGGGTGCTATCTACAATCTCTACCTGGGATTACTCCATTCCCCATGGTCTCTCCTCGATTGAGTGCTTATCCTTTCTCTATCTTGAAGCGTCGGATGAGCAGATGGATCAGCTTCTATATAATTTCGCGCAATGTTTACACGTATAAAATGGACTCATTAGATAGCAGCAAGGGGTTGGGCGGATCAATTCTTCTTGCCATTGGGTATAGCTTGGGTAGTTAAGGGGATAACTAGTGAAAGGGTGGCCTGCCGGTGTTCTATATATTGGTTTTGCCCTTGCTACTGGATAAGCAACTAAAAGAGCGGGTGAAGCAAAGAAGTAGCGGGGAATAAACGCCCTGAGTTTTACCCATTAATTCCTACATTGATCCGGTCCTATCCTTCCCTTTGACTATGAAACTATAAGAAATTGGCTCATTTTCATTGGCTTTTTGATCCCCATTGCCTACCCTCAAGCCATATATTTCCGACCTACTTTGGACCTGAACCCACCTATAACTACTTGGATGGGGACCTTAAGCCTATCACTTGAATGAATGAATTCTATCTCACTCTATATCGGATGGATGCCCAACTTACATTTGAAATTGCATTTCTCTTTTTGACGAATGGTCTTTGAAAATGTTTCACACAGATACAGATAGGTCGGATGCCAAAGCTAGGATTGCCGGGATTGCTCCTTGCTGGCTTATCTTACTGGCAGGTAGGCTCGCTCCTTGTCGGTATAGGCATTAGTATGGAGAAAGATCGCTCTACTTTTATATCTTCCATACCTCGGCGCCCCCTAGGTGCCGCCCCTTTTGTATAGCCCACCCAAGAAGATAAGCCGCGATATTACGTAATGCCCGCTCTATCCCGTCATTGGGGATAGAAGGCGCATCATATATTTAATTTAAAATCACTTCTGGCATTTCCAGAAGCTAACCTCAGGATACGAACCCGCTCGACCAATAGGGAGAGGATACGTTAAGTATCTCGCCCTCCTTAGGTCGGGCGAGGATACGAGCCGCGAAGAACAATAGTAGTGAGAGGATCGCTTTTGGGCGATCGACCATATGGGAGAGGGGCACGACGCAAAACAAAGCGCTACATTTTCTGCTTTTTTCTCCTTACTCCATCACTTGCTTCATTAATTGCTTAGCTTAGTAAGTACTGCTACTTACTTATCTTATCAGGGCTAGAGGGCTCTTACTGTATTAGACTAGTAGGGCTTTAACTCAAAGCTTAATACGGGATTCACACAAATAAAGTAATGGATTAATAGAGTCTCTTAAAGGCTATACCAAGGCAGCCCGGCTACTAACTAAGTGCTTAGACTCTACAGCTTAAGACTAAGGCAAGTGTCCATAGGGCTTATTCTGTATACAGACTGATATGGCTTGCTTAAGGCTTGTTTCCATACACATAGAGGGGGTACTAGGTCCGGTCGTACACCAGACGATACAGCAGTCAGGGCTAAGAAAGAAGCTAGGTCAGTTCATAAGGCTTTCACTCTCGCTTAAGACGGTCTTCACACAGATCAAAGGAATGTATCTATGGAGATAGATATTGATACATCTATGGATGGAGATAGTACGATAGATAGAGATGTAGTATTCTTTTTATATGAGTGTATTCCATCCCACCCGTAGTATAGCAAGGATGGTGAAGGGTCCTTCAGTATCCATCCCCATACATACATATAGGGGGCAGGGGCCGGATGCGGTGTGTAGTGTGAGAGGGTGGTGTCTGCATTGTGTCGGCATGCTGTTTCCCCTTGCTCAGTATGCATGCCAGAATGTCTCCATTGTGACTTGGTAAGCATGGGCTAAAGTAGTGTGACTGCCTGCCCTCATACTGTCTCCCCTCGCTCGGTATGGATCGAAGAATGTCTCCATTCCCCTCGGCAATCAAATATGTATATCCCATATCATATATGGTATGCCCTCGGCTGTCTCTATTGGTGGGTATGGATCAGCATTTGGACTGGTTTCGGCTCCCTCGGTAATCGTAAGTCGGTCGGGATACCCTCCATCGGGCGGGTAGCTGCATTGAGGCTTATTCCCTCGGCATTTTCGTTGGGTAAGCTGAGTGAGTGGGGCGAGTGCCCTATCGAACGAATCGAACCGCGGTGCCTCTATCCCTATTGGTCTAAAGGTTCGATCTTTCATTTGAATGACAGCCCTCTCCCTTAACCTCGACCCCCCCTCCCCAAATACCCCACTACCTCTAGCAAGTAACTCCTGGCTCTCCAACGTCCTCAAGGCATAAAGGTGAACGATTTGCAAGGCCTCATGTTGAAACGATCTAGTGGTACGATCTATTTCCCTTCCCACGTCCTAATGGTGGTATAAACGATATCCCACGGCCTAATGCAGGAAGTGTAAAAACAACTATTTCCCACGTCCTCATTAAGTGTAGAAACGATATCCAACCCCACGGCCACTTGAACTTCCCCTGCTGTTAGGGTAGTTTATTTAGGCCATGGAGCAGGACACAGTAGATATTTACCCAGTTTCTCGCTTACGCTCATGGTTGACAGAGAGCGAAATACCACCTTATGGATGGACACAGTCATTGCTTGCATCGGCTGGACGAACACAGATATAGATAGATCCATCTCCCTCGACCTCCACCTAGATCCTTTTCCTCTCGAAATAGACCCTAGACCTATACCCTCGACCCATTGTTCCATCCGTTCAGTGCCATCCCGTAGGGTCCATCTCTGTCGGGTATGTCAGTCTGGCTATGACTAACAGCTATGATAGAGCTTTTTATTAGCTATGAGACTTGACTATGACCTTAGAGAAAACTAGTTTGAACAACTAGCACTACTACAACTTATGGGACGGGAGATTGCAACTATTAGGGCGTGAGATAGGCAACTCTATTGGGACGTGAGATTACAAAATGAGGTTACCAATTAGAGATTACACATTGAGTACTCAGAGAAGACACAATGAGCTATACATAGTACGATAACGCCTCCACACACGGATTGCCAGGAGGTACGTGACACTCATAGCTGCTAGTCGAGCCAGGTAGGTGTCAATGCTGGTACTCATTCAGGTGTTGATTCACTCGATGACAGGTGTTGATCACTCGATGCCGGTACTCAATGCCAAGTGTAGATCCCCAGGAAGTGCCGATTACCAGTTCCCAATACCCGGGAGAGAGACCCTCATTCCCAATCATAGCCCATAGCAGCCATTGCCCTCGAGCCATACCTCGACCTCACTTAATGCTATGGAACACACTTCCTACCTCGATTGGATTACATTACGATGCATCACTTATGGTGCACCTGTTTAGGGTCATACACCAGTCAGTCATTGCCAACCACCAGTGCTGCCGATCATTATGCCTGCCCTCTCGATTGATACCTGTACGTCTCGATCTCGATACCCATCGCTTGATGCCCGTCATCTATGTAATCTGCCGCCTTACTGAGATCTCGATTTAGACCTGCCCGGATATCAATTTAGAACCGTTTCTCGACTCTCAAGGAGGGGATTTTTTTGTAAGCATGCTATAATAAAGGTGGTGCTTTGCTTATTGTTGGATAAGAAAATATCTAATGCAATCAGTATTGTTACTGCCTCTGTTAGGAATATGCACACTTGTGTAGGAGGGACTTATGAGTGAGGTCACCAATAGAGATTGGAATCTGATGCTGATGCTGTTGGCTGTATCGGAGCGGCCAAAGGAGACGGATGATGGAGTCCCCAGTCTGAGGTGGTGCGCCAATGAAATGAACCACCGATACATGCATGACGTGTTTCCCACTGACCGGACCAGAGTGAAGGATCCCACACAAGATAGATGGTTACCAATGGATAGGAAGGAGTTCCAAGCATACCCGTTCTGCTCAATCCAGTCAATTAAGTCAATCCAGTTCCATCCATGAAAGACAAACGTTCAGTTCAGTCTACGTGAAGTCTATATACATTCATTACATACCTCAGTTCAGACCCGAGAGTGTGTTTGAGTGAGGTGCACCAATTACCCTTACAACCCTCCCTGGCATGACGTGTTACCAATGACCGGACCTGGACCGATACACTGCCCTTGATCCTTGGTAACCTCATACTTAAACAAACTCATCCTCAATACTTCTTAAACTCTCCCCTCATCCCTCCATCCTAATCCCTACAGCCTTACCCTCATACCTCAGCCATACAGCCTCTATCTAGCCCTAGCTATACCTCTATCTCTAACCTCTATCCTATCTATACTCTAACCTAATATACAGCTCTACTTCTCTCTAGCTCTCTATACGTTCAGTTACATCCATTCAATCCTTTCAATCCATTACAGAAAGACGTTCAGTAAAGTCCAGATATAGCAAGTTGATATACACTGAATTCCCCATCCCAAGAGTGTGAGGTGGCGCACCGATGAGGAGTGATTTAAAGAAAGAAAGAAAACAGCAGATACCGGATTGGGTAGTGCAAAAGAAAGACGGAAGGGAATTGACTGGAATAGGTGGTTGCACAAATGCAGATACCGAAACCTATATTATATACCTAGACTCTCTACCGATACGATATACCTCTAAACTCTCTACGCTCTAACCTAGGCCCTCTCACCTTGATCCTTCACCTCCATCTAAGGCTAATCACTTACCCTACCGGCTTCTATTACGCTTGAACTAGAAGTCCGTATGGATGTAGACCACCGTAAGGCGGGGCTAAAGGCGGGGCACTGACACAACCTAAGAGAGTTTGACTCTAGAGAATTGAAGGCAAGAACAAAGTAGTTTCAAGGGACGGAGTCACTCTCTATTCATATGGTGAGGGTTTTCTTTTATTTCAAATTCATCGAGATATCATAGCTTAGTTCAGCTAAGGCCAAGGCTTATGCAACTAGTTGTAGTGAATATATGGGAAACAAGGTTCTCTGTGAAATCCATGAAAGACATTCAATTCTTTTCAATCCAGTAAATACAGACTTCAGTTAGAATCAGTTCAATGAAATTGATCGAGAAAGGCAGTAAGAAAACTCTAGTTCCGACACTTTACTAGTAGAGTGAAAGCCATAGTTCCGTGCCTGAAGCTCCATGGAAATTAGCCTAAATAGACTAGCTCTAGTCTTAGCTGTCCCATGGCCTCTAGACTGGACTAGCTTCAGCCTTAGTAACTTGCCCTAACTAGAGAGTGTGCCACCTTTAGAAAGCCTTTTGAAGTAGTAAGTTCCATACTTGCCAGTGATTCTCTTCGCTTTAGCTCAGCAGCAGTGCATAGTTGTTCCATTTTATTCAATAGAGTGAAAGCCATTACTTGCCATAGACTTGCCTTTAGTGAAATCAGTAATAGAAGCTTCCGTAGTGCAACTTGTTGTTCTCTTAGCCGTACAAGCGTCTTAAGTTCTTATTTCAATATCACTTCAGCTGTAGTGAAGAAGCCGGAAAGAGATCTATTTCAATTTCCTTTTCTATTTCAGTTGCGCACTCTCTATAGTTCTCAAATAGTTTCATCAGTTGTTCAGTGAAAGCTTCCTTTCTGGTCTCCATTCTTTGTGAAAGGTAATAGCCTTCTCTCTTTCTAATTAGCTGTTCAATCTGCTGAAATGAGACTTCTAATTAGTGCCTCTCTGTAGTGCGATAATGACTGCATAGACTATAACGACTAGTAGTTAAGTTCAATCTCTGTTCATAAGCTGTAGTTAAAGCTGTAGTAAACGACTATGGCTAAGCTTTAATTCATAAGCAGTAGTTCCAGCTCTTAGCTTTAGCTAAGAAGCATAGTCCAACTATTAGGTCTCAGTTCTATATATAACTTCTATTTAGCCAAGGCGGCTAAGCAGTAGTTCTTCGCGTTAGCGAAGCAGTGCATGCAGTGTCGTTCTTTAAATGAGACACTTATAACGTGGATCGCTCTACGGAACAACTTCTTTAATGGAATGGAAATAGAATCCTTCCTAATGTGTCCCATTATTCTAAAGAAAGAGAAGTGAAATCTTAGTGATTTCTCTAGAGTTAGTGAAAGCCTCTACTCTTCTAAGTCTCTTTTCAAGGTGCAATACTTGGAAGGTTTCACTTCGTAATTAATGGCCTGCCCGGAAACTATATATTGGTGTTCTCCCTTGGCTGGATCTATTATAGGTCCTAAATTACACGTTGAATGCTGAAACGGAGATAATGGCGAATGAAATGAACAATAAGTTCAGCTGAGGTCGAACGAAAGAGAAGGCTCTAGAAGGCAGTTCTGACTGGGCCTTAACCTAAAGTAAGGTCCTGTGCCGGCCCTATATTTATTTCACTCTTACAGTCCCGCCGACCAATGTGTATTAAGTCCACTTATTAAGAGGAGGAACCTTTCTGGCTATTGGTATTTTATCGCAGTAAAGGCACCTAACCTATTCTTAACACCGGTGTCCCTCCCCTCTGCGTAACGCTTATTCCCCTCCATAACTGCTCCATCAAAATAGCAGTAATTGGGAGTTCTCTCCCCGGGTATTTCCTATTGTTAAATGCTCTCTTACTGTCTTATCCTCGTAGCAGTACTATATGTTCTATTATCTGACATATCCCCTAGATAGCCACCCCATAAAAACCTCGTCACCATAGCAGTAATCGGGGTTTTTCCACCCTATTGAAACCCTGAACATGAACTTGCACCTACGGTCCCCACTGGCCTAACAAAAGAAAGAGGAACGCAGTGCTTGGCCACATCGGGCAAGGCACGGAATCGAAATTTGATACTTCAAGCTGTCTTTTCAAGGAAATGACTTGGACATATTGTGTCTGATTCTGGTATAAGCATAGATCCTGTAGCATCGAGTTCGGGCTATTCAGAACCTCCCCGCCCCTTCCTCAAAGAAGGGCATTCAGTCCTTTATGGGAAAGATTCACTTTGTTCGGAAGTTCCTCCCTGACTTTGTTAGGATGGTCAGATATATTCAGAATTTGCTTAAAAAGGATCAAGTGTTTAACCTTTGCTCTCCGAACTCGGTAAACATATGATGGCTCTTTATCCCGATCAAATGCGGGCTTTGCTGCTGCTACCGTAACCAATGTGCTGCTTACTCTACTTTCGCTCTAGCTGCGCGGTGCTGCTCTGCCCATCTATATCTGCAGTCAATACTAAGTGATAGGCGCCGCCCTTCTTTCCTCCCCGCAGCAACTAACTTATGACTCACCATATACGAAGCGCATCTCACGTGCCTTTATTGGTAAATTCTAAAAGGGCCACAGCTATTATTTAATATATAAGATATATTCTCATATATATTCTTTGGTCGTTCCTCCCACCTTGTTGTACTGAATTTCCCCACTTGCCACGCACTCTCTATCATCTTTATATGTCACCCTTCTGTACTGAATTTACCCGATTGAAACGCGTGGTACGGCTTGCTTGCTGCTTACTTACCCACATTGCTCCCATTTCGATCACGATTGAGCCTTATCTTGACGAATCTGAACGTGCTTGACCTTGATATGATGGATGACCCGATTCCGTTCCGATGGGCCCACGTGTGATGCGTCTGCTTGTGCTGTTGGGAGTTCTTATTCTGGTGTTGTGTGTGTCTCCCTTTCTTTGGGTACGATTATATGTCATTCCTCTCTGAACATTTGATGGGTAGGTAGTAGCAAACTGTAAGGATACGGATCTTTCTCTTCTCTCAAAACATGAGGGTGGCAAAAGAAATTCCTCTCCGAACATTCAACAGCTAGGAGAAAACCGTCTGGGGATGGAAGGCCTGGTCCGAAACCTTCTGGATGTATGTATAAACCTTGTCCAACTGCCCTGGTCTCTGCTTTCCGAACATTTGACGGCTATGTTCAACTTTGAGGATACGCGTGCGTATGGATGACCTCGACCTTGTCGTAACTTCAATTCTTTGTCCAAAGAAAGGTCGGGGGTTCTAAATAAAGCCAATAAGAAGTGTCTCACTCAATAGGATTCCAAAATACTGGCCCCAGAGATATAACTTGAAAGAAGCACGTATATAAAGGCCCATAAACAAAAAAGTCTTAATCCAGTAAGTGTGTGTTATTTCCAAGCCTGTCCCGTAGAATATATAAGTTTTGTAAGTGAGAAAGTAAATAAGAGGTGGTGAACACGACAGGTGGATAGGAAGGATCGTGGCACTTAAGTAATGCAAATAGGCTGCTGAAGAAAGGGACGGAGTAACTCACTATTCAGATGGCGGCCTGTTGTTCTTCAAGTTCCTCCTCTTTTGGGGCCCCTCCCCCCTCTTTGGTCGGGAGCCGCCATCGTTTCGTAACCTCTCCTCGACTCGTAACCTCGCCGAGTCCCTCGACTCGTAACCTCAGTCGAGTCCCCTCACTTCTTTGGGGGAAGGTGAGCGATAAATCCCTCACCATATTCATAGTGAGTGACCCCTAAATAATATAGGGCCCTCCGGACCTCACCTTTTGAGGGAAGGTGAGCAATAAATCCCTCACCATATTCATAGTGGAGTGACCCCTAAATAATATAGGGCCCTTCGGGCCTGTTGTCGAGAGTTCGGCAGGCTCACCCCTCGACCTCGTAACCTCAGTCGAGTTCCTCCGGACCTCTATTTTTGAGGAAATAGAGAGATAAATCGATGGCGGCCTTTGTCGAGAGTTCGGCAGGCTCACCCTCACCCCCTACCCCAAAAGAGAGTTGTTCGTCTGATGGCGGCCTTTGTCGAGAGTTCGGCAAGCTCACCCTCACACGTTACCTCTCCTCGACCTCCTCGGCCGAGTCCCTTCGGGCCTTTAGTCGAGAGTTCGGCAGGCTCAACCTCACCCTAACGGGCCTTTTGTCGAGCAAGCCCCTACCGGTCCTTGCCCGGTCCGGACAAGCGACTACGTACCTTTAGCACACACTTATTCTGCGGGCAAATCTTATATATATATATAAAGAGGTAATCATGCAAGGATTCCGAGGACTATGGAAGGATCTTTACCTTTCTATTGATATCTTCGATTAATCTGAATCATATGAGGCGAATCCTACCAATTCAGATACTATAGAGAATTAACACTGCCTTTACTTCTTTAGTGCTTACCCTCTTATGACACCAAAAGAAGAATTGCTTATCGGACTCTTTCTAACTAGTCAATGGCTTGGCATTTCGCTATCACACATCCCACCTTGTAGACCCGGCCCCGCGAAGGATAGCTAACTGGCTTGTTGGATGTATTTCTATATTTAATAAGAGGGCTGGATCTATTGCATAACCAACTGAAGAATCAATAGCTAAGTATGGTAGGTCTACTCCTGGGTATGGATATGCAGCTGCTCGTGCATCTTTCACACAAGAAACCACTGACTGATGAAACCACTCAAAGGTGGTGGTGCAGCTGATGCTACTGATGCTTATGGCTTTGCTTCCTTAGCTGATTGCTGGTTATTCCCCTTCCTTCCAACCGTTTAGAGTTGGCCCTTTTGGTTCCTTTTCCGTGTGTTGCTAGGGTTAATACCGGTGGATCATTGGGCCAATACCTTATTACCCTACGGACCCCAGTTTGATTCGTTGTTCGTTCTGCACTGCTCATTGAATCGCTCTTAATATTATGGTAGCAAAATGGATAGCAGCTGATTCTATGATGCATCGTCATGTAGCAAGTTAGCACAATTCCTATAGACGATAACGAAGTAATGAATTACCGAGGGCAATAAATTGACCAAAGTAAGGGTATGCCACAGTGTGCCATCCTAGGTCACCCGGCCTTCACCAATTTATGATGATTTATCCACGAAATATCGTCTAATTCAGAGAATTGCCACATACCCTGCTGGGATATACCGGAAAATTTCATAATGTGCCCACTGGTTCTACCAGCTCTAGGGTCAAGAAACAAGCCAACAATTACACTACAGAGTCTATGAATTCTAAAACCAAACTCCCGCTTAGAACAGTGAGCTATAAGTAAGTAATGCAGGTCAATTCGGATGGAAAGTACATTCACGTAATTGACCAAGTAGCTCACATCACTAATTTGATGAAGCAGAAAAGCAAATAGCAATTGATTCCGCTACATTTAAGCCAGAGGGGCACTTAGCTGTATACCAGCCAGCAAAGGTCCTCGTGTAGAGTGGACTATAGTAGGATTACAGGTGGGCTACCAAAGGGGTCTATGGGCGCGCTGTTACTATAAGAATATAATGGAGCCAATCCCAACCTTCATCAATCGAGATGCCTGAACCCTTGTCTTTATCTATTGCCAAGCTAGTGAAGTCTAGGATTGACAAAGAAAAGTAAGTTCCTAGAGCAACTCAACCTAGATCCTGGTAGAGAACCCATTCCAGGGCCATATCCCGTAGCTTCCCTTCATGTGGTTTCAGGCCCATATCCACTTATAGTACCGTCATTATGCCTATGCTCCCCGAGCTTTTCTGCCTAACCAAAGTCAAGTGCGTCTATCATAGCTGCTTCAATGCCAACTGGATCATTCAACGTCTCTGCCTTCGCTGATGGTTTTACAAATTATAGCTTGTATAGGGGCCATTTGGAAAATAAATCACAATCACAAGTAAAGCATCGATTCCAAGTAGAGTCAAACCGATGCATC
>APFE031647971.1:0-15192 GCA_000404065.3 Pinus taeda
TTAAATAACCACTTGTCATAGTCAAGAAATAAGCTCCTTTACATTTTAGATAATATAATCACAACTATTACGCTAGCTAAAGTTCCACTTTAATATAGAAATAGACATATTAAATAACCACTTGTCACAGTCAAGAAATGAGCTCCTTTACATTTTAGATAGTATAATCACAACTATTACGCTATCTAAGGTTCCACTTTAATATAAGGAAATGGACATATTAAAAAAAAGGGTTACCTTCACATGTACCTTTTCCACGATAACCACTATTTCACTCGCCGAATCATCTAAAATATGCCTCACTAATTATTGTTTGGCAACTTTAATATGTATTCCTTGTTTAATTGATTTAAGCGAGAGAATAATAGAGAACATGCCTTATTTAAAAAATATTTTTCAGTATGATTTTTTTGAATTTTGAAATTTGCAATTTTTTATACATTATTTGAATGGTAAAATTTATTAGTCCCTCTTATGGTAGTATTATAGCAATCTATTTGAATGTTGATGATTATTAGTTTAGTATTGACCAATCCGAGTTATAATTTTTAACTTTGAAAGGCCTTATTACAGTGTTTGAGCCATGTGGATAACAATCTATTTGCATGTTGACCACTATTAGTTTAGTATTGACCAATCCAAGTTATAATTTTTAACTTTGAAAGGTCTTAATTTTTAACTTTGAAAGGTCTTATTACAATGTTTGTGCCATGTGGATAGCAATCTATTTGCCTGTTGACCACTATTATTTTAGTATTGACCAATCCAAGTTATAATTTTTAACTTTGAAAGGTCTTATTACAACCTTTGTGCCATGTGGATAGTTACCTAAAGATTCTTTTTGCCATAATGTCTTTGATGTAGTTGTAATATTTTTGTCATGTTTTTTTTACAGATTTTTGCAATAAATTTTCATTGTTAAGCTTCATAATTAAAATCCTTGAAAATATCTCTGACTCACATAAATATAAATAACATATTTACAATCAGTTACAACTCACCGTAACTTAAGCAAATATTTGCATAAAAAATGAATATAAATGATATGTAAATAAGTATGCCCACTGGATACCTACCATGGTTTATGCTTTCTCCAATGCTTTATCATGTAGGAGTAAAAATGTAAATGTACCAACATAGTAGTGGTTGTTATCCACTGAAATTTTTGCAAGCCCATATCCCTTAGCAGCCAATTAACTTTTCTACTTCATATATCAATTTTCAATTGTTCTAAATGCATAATTCACTTAAGTGGTAGAGACTGCACTCCTTACAAAACTTGTCCCTAGAGCACATTCCCTCTTCAATAAAACTAAAATAGAGCACAATCATACGTCACATGGCCTTTCCAATAAAACTAAAATAGAAATTTCATATTGGTTAAATTTTTGAATTATTTTAAACTTGTAATCTTCCATACACTATTTGAATTGTAAAGATTATTAACTGTTGAGATTGATGGATAAGTGATGGTTAGAGAATTTGTGCATTATTATAGGGATCACACAACTCATTTTCACTAAACTCTTCTTCCTTTAATTGGTTACTTGATCATGGGACACCCTGGTGTTGTGGATTCTAGAGTGCTACTCTTTGTTTATATTGAGTTTCTTTATTGGGATCATGAAAATATTTCTCATTAAGCTCTTCTTCTACCCCGAATTCCTTACTCTATCCTCTATCATGGGAGTGTGTTGGGGATTTTCTAGTTCTCCTTTCTATTATGGATTTCGGTGTGCTCCTTTGAATTATTGTCTATTATGGGTTATTGTTTGCATTCTTTTTAATTTTCCTATTGAAGGCCACTAAAATAGGCAAAGAGATAACTTTCCTTTAGAAATTCCTTGATGAAAAAACATACAGTGGTATATATTCTATGAATTGGTGAATCCTAGGTGTAGTATCTACCTGTTCTTTCATTCATGAGGGTAATTGTTCTCTCAGATAAATATGACCCTTACGACCACCAGTAGATTTGTATTTATTGGTATGTGTAATTCTGATCTACATTACATTACATCCATTCCCTTCATTTTTCTAAAATGTGATATGAAATAAATTAAATAAAATATGAAATTTTAATCAATTTTTCTAGGAAGAAAAGTGAAACAGTTTACAGTAGGAGGTGAGAAGGATTAATAACTTAATGGAGGTTTGTGGCATTAAAATTCTTAGAGGATATTCCCTTATATATCATTTCTCATCTCCATCTGGATTGTAAACATGGTGCTAACATGGATATTTGTCTAGGAGAGAGAGAGAGGGAGTGCGAAAGGTAGAAGGAGAGAGAGGGAGGAAAGGGAGGGAGAGAGGGACAAGTGTTGGAATTTGACAACTAATTGTAAATATGTGTAAAAATTGTATTTATTGCCAAGCTAGTTTTATATTGAAACAATAGTTATGTAATAGAGGAGACTTCTATAAAATGACGAATGCTCGAACTATTGTAAGCGGGAGAATCATTGTTGATTAAATAGAAAATGCAATCCCTTACCCTGTGCATGTTTGGTTGACACCCTGTCAAGGTTTTACCATGTAAAACATCGTGTTTTTACTTGTGCATTTTCATTCAATTTCATTTATACATTTCTTGTTTAATTAACCATTGGGCCAAAAATTGGTATCAAAGGTCAATTCTATTGATGCCTCCGAAAAAATGGGGACCACTGTTTTGGAAAAGTCCACACTCGTTGAAGTCACCATCATCTATCTAGAAGCTTGCAGTTGCCACCAGAGGAAGAGCCACTAGTCAAGACTGGTAATCTACTCCTGCACATAGTATGCTGAAGCTTGTCACCTTTGTAAGCCCCTACAACGATTGTGAAGGGAAAAAGGAGCAGAGAATAACATTTTCATTGGAAAAAGAAAGTCGTGCCCCTGTTTGTTGATGAAGAAACTAGTAAGGAAAAGACTACTATTATTTCAAAGAAAAAGAGTTGCTGCCACCGTTTTAAGAAGTGTTGTAGTAGTTGTGCTACAATTTTTTTTAAAAAGTCTGTATCATTGTTTTGTTTCTTTCATTTTTCATGATTGAGAAGCAAAAACGTATGCACTGGAAAAGAAGTCAAGTGGATTCAAACTCAGGACCACACAGTCAAAGTTCAACAACAAGGGTGTGAGAAATTTAAGTCTCCTGCATTTTTTTAATCCCAGCCATCAATTGAAGGAGGAAGCATGTCTTTTATGCCATTGTCTAGGAAGAGGAGTAGAAAAACCAACTGCTCACTTCATGAAGAAGGAAGAGGAGGCCATTGTTGCAAGACTGACAAGAAGTTTTTTTTTTTTAATTAATCCTTTGTGGAAGAGCCAGATAATTTTTTGGGCTAAAAAAAACAACAATTTTTTTAGTTTTTCCAGAAATTTGTTAAAATTGATGGCAGAAGTAGGGTTTCATCAATTCTAAAGGAAAGAAAAGCAAGTTTTTTTTTTCAACAAAATTTGTTGAAGGGTTTCTCTATTTGAGAGAAAAATGGGGCATTTTTTCTTTAAATAACATAATCCAGAAAATTGAAATAAGGTCTTGTTTTTTAAAAGGGGAGATTGAGAAATTTGGTTTTACTCAGATTTCTGAAGAAGGGAAACCAAAATAAACCCTAGATAAAAAAAGGAAACCCTAGGAGGAAGGATTTGTAGGGAAAAAATGGCTAAAATGATGAATGCAAACTTCAAGGTGGAGAAATTCACCGGTAAGAACAACTTTTCTCTATGGAAATTGAAAGTTAGGGATTTGTTGGTGCAACAAGGGTTGCACAAAGTATTAGACGAGGGAAATAAGAAACCCTATAGCATGACAACATCAGATTGGGAGGACTTGGGTGCCCAAGCTCTCAGTACCATCATGTTATGCATGGCGGATGAAGTTCTCTTCAACATTGTTGAAGAGAGTGCAATGGCAAGTTTATGTGAAAAACTGGAAAAACTATATATGACAAAGTCATTAACCAATAGAATTTATTTAAAAAGACAATTGTATGGTCTTCGGGTGAAGGTGTGTACAAAAGTTGCAGAAAATTTAAATGTTTTTAATACACTTATATGCCAATTATCAGATGTGGAAGTTCAAATTCAGAAAGAAGACAAAGCTATAACCTTGTTGTGTTCTCTGCCTGAGTCGTAGGACCACTTCATAACTTCAATCAGTTTGAGCATTGTTGATTCTTTTAAATTTTAATCAGTTGTGGGAGCTCTCTTATCTAAAGTAGTACGAAGGAAATCTAGTACTGAGACAATTGCCCTAGAAGCCATGATAGTTAGAGGATGGTCAAAGAGAGAGAAGAAAAAACAAAGGAGTCTTCTAGATCAAAATAAAAGGGAAAGAATTGTAAGGAAAAATGTTGGCACTGCAATAAAATTAGACACCTCAAGAAGAACTGTTGGAAACAAAAAGAATATTATAACCTAAAGAAGGAAGCAAATCCAGTTGATTTAGGTATGATAGACAAAGTTCTATTTGTTGAAGAATTATGTGTGATAGATTAAACTTTACCTGTATGTAATATCTCTCATGATTTTGGAGGTTGGTTGTTAGACTCTAGTGCTTCTCATCACATGTGTCCACACATAAATTGGTTTACTTTATATGAAGATGTAAATAGTAGTTCTGTGTTTATGGGTAATAATGTATCATGTCAAACTATTGGGGTGGGAAATATCAGGATTAAAATGTATGATAACACAATTAGAAAATTAACTAGTGTTAGACATGTACCCGAATTGAAGAAAAAATTGATTTCCTTGGGAGTGTTGGATTCATATGCTTATAAGTTTATAGGTCAGAATGGAGTGTTGAAAGTCTCAAAAGGTGCCCTGGTTGTTATGAAGGAAGAAAAGGTCAGAAATATTTACAGACTCAAAGGAAGTACTCACGTTAGTGAAGCAGTGATTGTGTTAGAGAAAGAAGAAGACGATACTCGCCTATGGCATCAACGATTGGGTCACATGAGCAAGAAAGGTCTTCAGGTACTGATGAACTGTAAATTACTTCCTATTTTGAAATCCTTGAAGTTGGATTTCTGCAAGCATTGTGTTTATGGAAAACAGTGTAAACATAGATTTAAAACTAGAAGTCATAATAGTAAAGAAATTTTAGACTATATTCATTCTGATCTGTGGGGACCATCTCCTGTTGTATCATATGGAGGTGCTCTATATTTTTTCACGTTTATTCATGATTTCCCCCATAAAGTTTGGGTCTTTATGATAAAAATGAATGTTGATGTATTCAATGTCTTTAAACAATTTAAAGCAATGGTAGAAAAAAGAATAGGCAAATCAATTAAATGTTTAAGAACTAACAATGGTGGTGAATTTACTTCTCTAGAATTTGAACAATACTGTAAGGATGAAGGAAATGTTAGACACAAAACAACTGTTTATACTCCTCAACAAAATGGTGTTGTTGAATGTATGAATTAGACTCTTATCAAAAGAGCCAGAAGCATGATCAACAATGCTAACCTACAAAAGGATTTGTGGGAAGAAGTAGTATCCACCGCTTGTTATTTAGTTAACATATCACCTTTAGTAGCAATTAATTGTAAAATTCCCGAAGAAGTTTGGTCATGTCAGTGTTGTGGTTATTTACATTTAAGGATATTTGGTTGTGATGCCTATGATCTTATTCCTAAAAATCAGTGTTCAAAATTAGATACAAAATCGGAATGTTATGTCTTTGTTGGGTATGACTATGCAGTGAAAGGATGCAGGTTGTGGGATCCTACGTCATGAAAGATGGTCTTAGTAGAGATGTAACATTTGATGAATCTTCTCTTTTAAAATCAAATGTTGAAAGAATTGAACAGGAACAAGTATCGCCAAATCAACAAATTCAATTAGAGGCTATACCTTTCTTTGAAAGTTGAAAGGAAGGAGAGACTTCTGGAGGAAAAGGTGATGAAGATACAAAGGATGTTGTTGAAGTTTCTAAACCAGTTTGGAAACCAATCACTCTAAGAAGGTCTACAAGGGAAAGAAAAACTCCCAGAAGGTATGAATATTCTTCTTCATCTTATGCTTTGATTACTAAAGATGGGGAACCTTCTTGTTATCAGGAAGTAGTAGATGATATGGATAGCGAAAAATGGAAAATGTTATGGAAGAAGAAATGGATTCCTTAGCCAAGAACAATACCAAGGATCTTGTAGAACTTCCTAAAGGGAGAAGTGTTGTTGGATGTAAATGGGTCTTTAAGTTGAAACGAAAATTTGATGGAAGTATTGAAAGGTATAAGGCAAGACTGGTAGCAAAAGGGTATTCTCAGGTTGAAGGTATTGACTTTCGTGAGATTTTTTCACAAGTTGTAAAGCTTGTTTCTATTCATACTATGTTGGCACTAACTACATTACTTAACCTTGAGTTAGAACAGTTAGATGTTAAAAAAAAAATTCTACATGATGATTTGGATGAAGAGATATATATGAAACAACCAGAAAGTTTTGTACAAGGTCGCAACGAAAAAATAGTTTGCAAGCTTACCAAATCATTGTATGGCCTGGGGCAGTCTCCCAGGCAATGTTACAAAAAGTTTGACTCCTTCACGGTGAGCCGGAACTTATCAGAAGTGAGTATCATCATTGTGTATACTTCAAAAGTTTTAGTGGCATACTTATTATCTTAGTTTTGTATGTTGACGATATTCTTATTACAAGCAAAAGCATTGAAGAGATCAACAATTTAAAGGCTCAACTTTCTAGGAAATTTGATATGAAGGATCTTGGAGCAGCAAAACATATCTTGGGCATGGAGATACATAGAGACAAGAAAAATGATAAGATTTGGTTATCACAGCAGAAGTATGTGGAAAGAGTACTTGAAAAGTTCTATATGAATAGTGTGAGACTTGTTAATGTTCCATTTTCTTCACATTTTAATTTTTCTTCGCTTTTGAGTCCTAAAACTGATGAAGAAAACCAATATATGTCACATGTACCATATGCAAATGTTGTAGGAAACTTAATGTATGTGATGGTATATATAAGAATTAACATTTCACATGCAGTTGGAGTTGTCAGCAGGCTCATGGCAAATCCAAGTGAAGAACATTAACGAGAAGTGAAATGGGTGCTTCGATATCTAAGAGGCACAAGTGACCATTCTATCATCTTTAATGTTAGTGAAGGATAAGTTTACGGATATGTAGATGTTGATTATGCAGGTGATTTGGACAATAGGATATCTACTACAGGTTATGTCTTTACTCTTTCAGGTGGAGCAATTAGTTGGATGTCAAAGCTTCAAGAAACAGTTGTGCTACCCATTACCAAAGCAGAATATATAGTTGCTTCAGATGCCAATAAAGAAGCAATCTGGTTGAAGGGTTTACTTGATAAGATTGGAAGGTCAGAAGAGAGAGTGAATGTACTCTGTGACAGTCAGAGTGCTATTTACTTGGCTAAAAATCCATCTTATCATAGCAAGACCAAGCTCATTGATGTAAGATATCATTTCCTGAGACATGTGATCAACGGTAGAAATGTAGCTCTTAAGAAGGTCCATACATGGGAAAATTATGCAGACATATTTACAAAGCCAATTACAGTAGAGAAGCTGCAATGGTGTTTAGCTTCTCTTGGCTTGCAGAAGAGATGATGAATGGGCATGGGCAAGGGATTAGGAAAATTGTTGTCAAGGTGGAGTTTGTTGGAATTTGACAACTATTTGTAAATATGTGTAAAAATTGTATCTACTGCCAAGTTAGTTTTATACCGAAACAACAGTTATGTAACGGAGGAGACTACTATAAAATGATGAATGTCCTAACTATTGTAAGCAGGATAATCATTGTTGATTAAATAGAAAATACAATCCCTTGCCCTATGGATGTTTCCTTGACACCCTGTCAAGGTTTTACCATGCAAAACATTGTGTTTTTACTTGTGCCTTTTCGTTCAGTTTCATTTATAAATTTCTTGTTAAATTAACCATTGGGCCAACAAGAGGGTGTGGGAGGAGTAAACAAGAACAAAGAGTGAGTGCGAGGGGTGGGAGGGTTGTGGGAGGGATAGGATAGAGAGGGGGGTGTGGGGAAGAGGGCAAAGGTGAAGGGGAGAGGGAGAGGGAGATGTGGGAGTGGCATAGAGATAGAAAGGGGGAGGAGAGAGAGAGGTTAATGAGGAGGGAGGGAAGGGGGGAGAGATAGTGGATGTGGGGGGGAAGAGGGATGTGGAAAGAGAGAGGGATAGAGGGATAGTGATAAGTAGAGGGAGTGAGGGAGAGATATATATAGTGAGAAAATGGGGAGATTAAGAGGGAGAGGGGGAAAGGGAGATGGAGTGGGAGAGAGAGATGAAGATAGGCAGGAAGAGAGGGCATGGAGAGAGAGAGAGAGAGAGAGAGAGAGAGAGAGAGAGAGAGAGAGAAGTAGAAGGAGATGGAGGAGATTATGGTAAAGGGAAGGAGATATATACGGGGGAAGAGAGGAGGGGAGAGAGAGAGCAATGTAGGGAGATGAGTAAGAGAGGGAGAAGGATAAGAAGGGAGAGAGGACAAGGATTAGTAGGGAGAGAGAGGGAGAGAGGGATAGGGACAAGGAAGGAGTGGGGAAGAGAAAGATGGGGGAAGGAGAGGATGAAGGTTATGGAGGGAGAGGGAGAGAGAGAAGTAGAGAGGGAGGGGGAGGAATGGGTGAGAGGGAAGGAGAGAGAGATTAGGGGGACAAAAGTGGGAAGTCAGAGAAGGGGAGAGAGAGAGGGAGAAAATTGTAACTAGGTTCGATCTTCATTGTGATGCAATTGTAATCATGACATTATATATTCTTTGTAATGAAAGCAAATGAAAGAGAAAAAATTATAATTTATATTGGAGTATTGGTTCCATACTCAACTTTGAGTCAAAGCATGTTCTTGATGATTTTAGGTCTTTAAGTCTTTTTTTGGATAAATAATAATATTGGTCATGTGTTATAGTCCCATTTGAACTCATAGTAATGAAGAAAAATATGTATTTTAGCAAGAAAAATCCATGGATAAGGCCAAGTCCAAGTCGTAACAAGAGCAAGATTAACGAGGCCTAAAAGAGGGCTCTTCGAGCATCAAGAAAGGTTATATAAAGGAGTGAAATTCTACTCATTTTCACACACATCTCAAGAAAGTTTGCTCTGCAATAGAAAATGAGAGGAAGAGTAGTTGGGAGGTTGAATAAGAGGAGAAAAAGTTGAAATTTATCAAGAAGTCTTTCTCTCTTGTCTCACTAGGGTTTTTGAAACTACAGGTTGCAAGATGTAAAATTTCTGTAGTAGTAGAGGGGGTCAAAGTCATAGTGCCAAAATTCTGTTGCACGGGTTGAAGTTGTAGTATCATTGTAGCAATATCAAAATTTTGGAAGTTTTATTAGGGAAGATCTTGCTGGGGGATGGCTTGGGGTTTGGAGGGTTTATTCGCTTGGGTATTTGGGTCTTTGAAGTCTTGTTTGTAAGTAGATTCTAAAGGAGAAGAGAATAATTTTATGTGGCCTGCATGCTAGAATATGTTACAATAGGTTGGTGATCTGAGTTATGTTATGTGGTCTGCATGACAAAATATCTATGCATATAAAGGTTGTGAGGTTGAAGAGCCTAGATTTTTAACTAATATGTAATTAAACATTTACTAATAAGAAAAATATGGTGAATGTGGAGCCCACTACACGAAAAATAGTATGGGAGGTGTAACTCTAAGGGAAAAGGGTAACAATTGGGTATTTTGGTAAAACAGTGCACACATGGCCAATGTGGCTCTAAAGGGGTGCCACATGGCAAGGTAAAGCCATGTAGGTAAAAGTAAGTATAGGTGTCTATGATATTTATGAATTTAGTCATTTTTTCATAGGATTCAGTTATGGGATTATTTAATATCGTTGACTGGTAACCAGAGATTCTAGGGGTAGGAGTATGCAACTAGTTTTGGTGTGGTTACTTAGTTAACCACCTGAATTGGATGCATATTGATTTCAAATATTGGTGCTCTAGTTGTGTGAGGCTTGGTGGCTCTGGGAGCTTGGTGTATATAGTTATGGCTTGGTGGCCATGGAGTTCTAGTGGAGGTTAGAGGTGTTCATATAGAATTGAATGCATCACGTTTGGGTGAGTCATGGTTGTTCTAATTATGGATCGGTCGCCATGGAGTTCTAGTGAGGAACTTGGTTCAGTGATAGTTGGTGAGTCCTGGTTCTAACCATGGAACTAACTATGAGTTTATTTGGTTTTAGCTAATTGGAACTTAGAATTTGGATAGTATTAGAGCTCTTGGATTTGCAGGGTGATACCATTCTAGCAAACCATAAGCCACCCTGGAGGATGGGCAACATCAAGGGACTGAGGTTGTGCCACTTGGGTGTTAGCTAGGGGAATCTGAGCTTGTGGCTAGGGATTGAGGTTGTTGGGGTTGGATCCATGGAAATGGATTTGTTGTTCAATTAATATTGTTTCCTATAGAGTTGTTTCCCCTCCTTGCATGTGACCTATGGTTGAGTTTATGAACCTGTTATCGATGCGATCAACACCACAAAATTTTACTCTCACCTGAATTTTTGAGCATAATGAGGATCTTAAAGTTTGTTGCCTTATGGTTAATCCATGGTCATTTCATGATTTGTAAATCACTCAAGTAATTTTTTCCTAGTTTTAAACTATCAATTCACTTGCACACACGTGCTTATTCTTCGACGAGTTCATGAGAAAACTTCCTTCATTCAATCTTGAACGTGCATAACACAATACATAAACACAATATCAATGCGATATTCAACTCATACTGACAGTTAGTGTGCACTTCCATTGACAATCTCCCTCACTTTGTTGTGTTTCTAGTTCTATTTTGGTGAGATTTTTCAACTGTCATCTTTTGCACATTATTTATTTTAGAAATGTCACTTTCACATTCACAACTCTCGTTTTAACTTTATTTTACTTTAATAAGTGTCATTTTCATGTTGTATTTTTTTCAACATGTGTTTATTTTAATTTCGTTTGGATTTTGCAAGTGTCTTCTTCAATTTTTCCTCCCGTTGTAGCCATCACTTTTGTATTTTCACTCTTACTTCTTTCACACCTTTGTGTATCACCAAAATTAGTTATGGCACACTCATTCCTTCAACTTAGCGCACCTTTTTTCCATAGTCACCACTTTTATCGAAGCTTGCATTCTAAGTGTTGTAATGTTTCATTTCAACCATCACACTTAGAAATACATGTCACTTTGTTCCTTTTTCAAGGTGTGACTATTTTTCATGAGTCATGCACATTCTATTGCCTTGTATTGATCAAATTTATGTGTGTCATCTATGGTTGAGTCATGTTAGGATGTACTTCTTTCTATTACTCTCTTGGTACCACACTTAGCCATTTTGAGAGATTTTGTTGGTCCTTTAGTCCAAAGCAAGTTCTAAAGGCATTAATCCTCTTCCTAGGTGACCAAGGAAGCTTATTCATGAGCCTCATTGTCATATATTTCCTCCCATACTTGCGCATTAATCATTTTATAAGGTATACTACCTCTCACAATGCATTAGTACTTCTTAAGGATAAGTCACCTAGCCTTGTGTTTCCTCCCTCGTTGAAAAGCGCATTCCAAATAAACAAGTAGCTGATGTTGGAGAAACCCATGCAATCCCATGTCGAAGCATGCTTCAAAGAAATGAAGCACACTTCAATTTTTTAGTGAAAAAGTTCACTTCAGAATAGCAAGGACCTTCTCTCCTCTAAAAACAACACTATAAATAAGGAACTTATTTCCTTCAAAAGTGGACTCTCAGATCCTGAGTGCATTTCAAGACTATGAGCGCACTCCTCTAGCTTGAATAAATTTCCCCTCCTTGAGTGCATGCTGCAATCATGAAGGATAAAATTTCATTTTTCTCTTAGAACGCTTGATGCACTAACGAACCATGAATCCTTAGAGTTCCTAGTGCAATAAAAAGCATGAAGCTTCATACTTCCTTTTGAGTGCACAATGCAATCACAAAGCCTTAAGCTTGAGCACACTCCTTAGGCACAAAGAAAAATTACCTCTTTGAGAGCATGAGCACACCTTAAATGCATGGAGGCTCTAAGCCTCACTCCTTCATCTCTTCAGAGTGTATCCTTGCACTTTCTTAGTCTCTTTGAGTGCATGAGTTCACCTTGAAGGCCGAAAGGCCTAAAGTCCCACTTCTTTGTCTCTTTGGAGTGAGCCATTGTGCCCTCTTATTTTCTTTGAGTACATGAGTGAACCTTGAAGGCTTGAAGGCCTAAATCCTCACTCCTTTATCTCTTTGGAATTCTCCCTTGCTCCATTTAGTTTGACTTCCCTCGTTTGAGCATGTAATCACACCTTAAAATCCTCTTGTGAACCTGGATGAGTTTGACTATGCCCTCCTAATCAAGCAATATTATTTTAATCCTTTCACAGGACTATCATAATATGATCATTACATGAGCTAAGGACCTTCTCTCCTCTAAAAAGAACACTATAAATAAGGAACTTATTTCCTTCAAAAGTGGACTCTCAGATCCTGAGTGCATTTCAAGACTATGAGCGCACT
This sequence comes from Pinus taeda, assembly GCA_000404065.3. Lineage (NCBI taxonomy): Eukaryota > Viridiplantae > Streptophyta > Pinopsida > Pinales > Pinaceae > Pinus > Pinus taeda. Next base: position 12,496 of record APFE031647971.1, read on the forward strand.
CCTCTAGCTTGAATAAATTTTCCCTCCTTGAGTGCATGCCGCAATCATAAAGGATAAAACTTCATTTTTCTCTTAGAACGCTTGATGCACTAACGAACCATGAATCCTTAGAGTTCCTAGTGCAATAAAAAGCATGAAGCTTCATACTTCCTTTTGAGTGCACAATGCATTCACAAAGCCTTAAGCTTGAGCACACTCCTTAGGCACAAAGAACAATTCCCTCTTTGAGAGCATGAGCACACCTTAAATGCATGGAGGCTCTAAGCCTCACTCCTTCATCTCTTCGGAGTGTATCCTTGCACTTTCTTAGTCTCTTTGAGTGCATGAGTTCACCTTGAAGGCCGAAAGGCCTAAAGTCCCACTTCTTTGTCTCTTTCGAGTGAGCCCTTGTGCCCTCTTATTTTATTTGAGTACATGAGTGCACCTTGAAGGCTTGAAGGCCTAAATCCTCACTCCTTTATCTCTTTGGACTTCTCCCTTGCTCCATTTAGTTTGACTTCCCTCGTTTGAGCATGTAATCACACCTTAAAATCCTCTTGTGAACCTGGATGAGTTTGACTATGCCCTCCTAATCAAGCACTATTATTTTAATCCTTTCACATGACTATCGTAATATGATCATTACATGAGCTAAGGACCTTCTCTCCTCTAAAAATAACACTATAAATAAGGAACTTATTTCCTTCAAAAGTGGACTCTCAGATCCTGAGTGCATTTCAAGACTATGAGCGCACTCCTCTAGCTTGAATAAATTTTCCCTCCTTGAGTGCATGCCGCAATCATGAAGGATAAAACTTAATTTTTCTCTTAGAACGCTTGATGCACTAACAAACCATGAATCCTTAGAGTTCCTAGTGCAATAAAAAGCATGAAGCTTCATACTTCCTTTTGAGTGCACAATGCTATCACAAAGCCTTAAGCTTGAGCACACTCCTTAGGCACAAAGAAAAATTCCCTCTTTGAGAGCATGAGCACACCTTAAACGCATGGAGGCTCTAAGCCTCACTCCTTCATCTCTTCGGAGGGTATCCTTGCACTTTCTTAGTCTCTTTGAGTGCATGAGTTCACCTTGAAGGCCGAAAGGCCTAAAGTCCCACTTCTTTGTCTCTTTGGAGTGAGCCCTTGTGCCCTCTTATTTTCTTTGAGTACATGAGTGCACCTTGAAGGCTTGAAGGCCTAAATCGTGACTCCTTTATCTCTTTGGACTTCTCCCTTGCTCCATTTAGTTTGACTTCCCTCGTTTGAGCATGTAATCACACCTTAAAATCCTCTTGTGAACCTGGATGAGTTTGACTATGCCCTCCTAATCAAGCACTATTATTTTAATCCTTTCATAGGACTATCATAATATGATCATTACATGAGCTAAGTACTAACATAATAAGTGTTTTAAGACTTTTTCTTACTTTCCATAAGTGATCTTCATTTGTAGGAGTACTATCTCACCCTGATAAGGAGATTTTGAAGTAGATAACAAGGATAAAGCATAAAGAAACACTTGCAGAAATGAAGAACAAAAAATAAAATCATGAAGACATGAAGTATATCATGGAACAAGAGAGAAAGAAGACATTGCATGATGACTCAAAGGATTTCGATAGTGATCAAAGGCCACTTGGAGGGTGAAGATAAGAAATAAAGAATACCTTCCATGAATATGAAGCGTAGATCTTAATTATCATCAATAATGCAATATGAAGCAGCAAGGAAGACAAATTGGCATTGCCACCCCATCATGAAGTCCATGTCATCATGGTCAAGTTGTAACCTTTACAGGTATTGTCATAATGGTAAATTTGTCCATGTGTCATGCCACGTCATCATGCAGAATGTAATGATGTATTATCAAGAAAGGAAAAAATGTAATGCAAGAGTCATATGTGGAACATGAGGATTCACATAGTCATATGTGGACAAAAATTGTATAGAAGTCAAAAAGTCATATAGAAGTCCAAAGGACACAATAGAAGTTATAGAGTCATGAGGGTAATCCAAGAGTCATGAGTATATGAAAGGTCATTCCTCTTGTTATAAAAGCAACCTCATAACTCAAGCAAGGGGATTTTGGAGGCATGAACTTTAGAGATCTAGTCTTGGCTTCTCTACTTGGCATAGGAGAGAACACTATTCTTTGGAGAAGAAAGAAGTGACTTAATGTTCCATTATTGGAACTAGTGTCTCATCATTGTAACTGTGTAGTTGGATATTTCACCTTATAATTGAATTCAATGAGCCAACACATATTCATGCATGTATTGCAAATGTTTTAGGATTATCTTTGGGATGTTTATGGTATATGTTGTTTTCATATGTACTGAGGAAATTGAAGTATTGTGGTGGATTTGGTGCCTCTTACCCACCACTTTGTGCGTGATGTCCCCAAGAGGAAATTTCCTCCATGATGAGCCTCAACAGGCAGCCAACAACCCCTTGATTCCTCCTACTAGTTCTTTGTACCATTTCTCTGCCACCAGAGCTAGCCATGTGGTCACTCACCCGCCTATATTGATCATATGTTTCAAGGTGGGCTTCCCAAATGTAAAGGTATGCATTGTCATTTGGTAATTAAGTATTGATTTTATTTATCATGGATACTTTTGGGTATGGATTGATGGAGGTGTTTGGCGAAAAGAGTGGGCTTAGTTTGTGCTCTCGTCCCCTTGATCAGTTTTGGTTGTTACCCTTGGATCTTAGTCC
>APFE031647977.1:11541-30557 GCA_000404065.3 Pinus taeda
GGTATCAGTCCATTTCTGGTACTTTTTCGGGAGCATCTCCTCGTCCTATCGAACAAAAGTTGTTAACTGGAAGTAGTGGTACTAAACTGTTGAGTGCAGAAGAAATTCTAATGATGTCAGGTCAACCTCAAGGTGGTCAGTTACCGCCTGGGGGGCAACCTCAAGGTACTCAGTATGTGCCTCGGGGGCAACCTTAGGGTACCCAGTATATGCCTGGGGGGAAACCTCAAGGTACTCAGTTTGCGCCAGGGAGACAACCTTAAGGACAGTACATACCTACGGGACAGTACGTTCCTCAAGGTCAACCCCAGACTCAATATGTATCTCAAGGTCAACCTCAGTATCAATATGTACCCCAAGGTCAACCTCAGTATCAATATGCACCCCAAAATCAACCTCAATATCAGTATGTACCTCAAGGTAAAACCTAGTATCAGTACGTGCCTCAGGGTTATCAACCCCAAGGTCAGTACCCATCTCAAGGTTACCAACCGCCTTCTGGTCCATCATATTATCAACCCTACCCTCAACTCGGTTATGGTCCTCAATATCCTCAAGGTCCATACCCCGGAACGAATTTGGTGTGGGATCCATCTCAATCTCAGCTGGTCTTGCAACCGAATGTGCACTCGTCATCTCAACCTGGACAACCTTTGGTTGCCGGTCCATCTCAGCAACCCATCCAGTCCACTGTTCAAACTTCTGCACCTTCTGTAGTTTCTCAGTCTGGGCCTAGTACACCTCGTACTCCGCTTCAAACATCTACTACAACTACTGCAACATCTACTCCATCTACCCCACGTTCTTTTGGAGTATCGGCAGCTTCAGTTTCTACTGTTCCTGTATCTACTCCTCAGACCTCTTTACCTCAGTCTGGATCTATGGTCCAGACTTCGGTTCAGATTCCTGTAGGAAGTACGGTTGTCACTTCTCAACATCAATTTAATCAACCTCCGTACCAAGGACAGTATCAACCTCAATACTGTCCTGCCGCACAACAACCAACCTATCAATATCAACCGTACCCTGGGTATACATATCAACAACCTCAGCAACCCCAGTATGGTCCGGTTAATCCTGGTTTTCCAGGAGGACAAAATATCCCGAATGTGATTCCCATTCCTAGTTATCCTGGATATCCTCCTCCTGGGGCTGGTTTGCAGACCCCAAGTTTCAGGGACCCTAATTGTCAGTTACCATTCATTGCAACTTTGGACTTACCTGACTTGACGCGCCTTATGAACGATCCAATCAACTATCTTCTGTATTGGCCACCAATGCCGCATAAGTTGCCCAGTGATATTTCGAAATTCGAAGGTAAACCAGGAGAGGACCCGTCGAACCATGTGATGACTTATCATCTTTGGTGTGCGTCCAACTCCATTTCCGATGATTCTATTCGTTTACGTCTGTTTCAACGCACTCTAATTGGTCTTGCGGCCAAATGGTATATCGAATTACCGCGAGCCACTTTTTATGATTTTATTCAGTTAGCTACCTCGTTTTTAACTCATTTTCAGTTGCCAGTCAGACATGACAATGGCACGGAGCTATTAACTTCGTTAAAGCAGTCGACGTCCACTTACATCTCAGATCATATCCATGAATGGAGACGTCGACGGCGTTTAGTGAAGGTTTATATCCAGGATCAAATCTTAGTTGAGTGGTTCATAAAATCCTTGTTGCCTAAGATCACTGAAGATGTAGCTAAAGCCGGAGTAGTTACTGAAGAGCAAGTCATTGCTCAAGCGCATTACCTTGACTTAGTTTACACTCAGTCGGGTACGTTACACGAGAAGATCCCCAACCTACCTAATGAAAATCAAATCACTTCTGCTCCGTTAGGGTCTGATGCTGCTGCTGGTATGATTGGCACGGTAAATACTAAAAGTAAGAAGAAATATTGTAAGAATTCTTCTCCTATAATAACCTTGCCGGATTCCCCGACAGGAGAGTCTTCCGCGGAACTTTCCGCCGACATTCACGTTGTAGAACCTTCTACAGCTAAACCAAAAAACGGTGGTAAGAAGAAAGTGAAGAAGAAGAATAAAAAGAAAAATTAAAAAGAGAAACCTAAAAAAGCGGAACCCTCTGATGAAAAATGCAAACCTCGTTATCTGTGTCTCATTTGCGATGAAGACCATTATACGAGAGACTGCCCTCATCGGGCGGAAGTTGCAAAAATCATCAAAGGTTCCCAAACTCCTGCTGTCTTGAAGGATCCTTTTCGAGCTCAAGATAGTAAGATGATAGGTTCATCCTCGAGTGCCAATGAAGAACCCATATTGATGATGTCTCATGTAAGGATTGTGACTCGATCGCAAGATTATTGCAGTAAAAGTCCTGTTGATGGAAAAGAAGCAGAATCTCTTCATTCAAATACATCAACCTCAGCTCCCGGTTCCAATCCACTACATAACGAGAAACCTAACCCGGACTTAGTAGTCAAACCGCCCACAAAGGGTGTACTTCGGAAGTCTGCTTTCAATCCACATGCGAGAGCAGCTCAGAATTACAACATTGTTAAGGATTTAGCTATTTCACCCTCAACAATGTCGGCTTTGGAAGTGCTACAATCATGTCCAGCACAACGCAAATTACTTTTGTCGACTATAGGAGTTATTGACACTCAGGACTCGAACCTAATAATCTTCGATCTAGAAAATAGTGCACTGCATCTCCCCCATCAAATGGCTGTCCAGATTCCAGTGATAGTCAAAAACATACCTGTTCATAGGATTGTGATTGACGAGGGTGCTTCCACGTGCATTATGTCGATAAAGTGTTGGATATTGCTTGGTTCTCCTTCACTAAATCAATCCCCGACAATTCTTAAGGCCTTTGATGGCCGTGGGTTTCATCCATTCAGCATTTTACAAGATCTACCTATAGGGGTTGAAGGAAAAACCGTTAATCTAGATGTGGAAGTGGTTGATGCCCCTCTAGATTACAACCTTCTCTTGGGTCGTAGTTGGTCCTACGCTATGACAGTTGTTGTCTCATCGGTCTTTCGTCTTATAAAGTTCCCTCATAATGGAAATATCGTAACTATAGACCAGTTGTCATACTTTTCATCTGACCCAGCCTCTCCTAAGAGCATTCAGCACGTTGGCAAAGCGACGATCCCTTATAAGGATGTTGGTGTAGGGTTAGTTAAAGATTCTGGTTTGCTGGGCACTTTTCCTTTCCCTCCTATCAACGCATCGTCTTCTACTGCAACAATTCATATGATTTCATCAGGAACCATTATTAATGATGATCCTTGGATCATCCCTTCTGAAACTGAGGTAGACTCATTTGGTACTCATATGCCTTTGAGTCCGTATGAATTTGCATATCAGACCGTGCAGTCATTTTCCGACCCAATATCAACCCAAATAGACTTAATGAATGAAGTCCATGAAGACTCATTTTCAACATCAACCTCAGAATTAAAAACGTTTTCTGAACGTGTTCAATCAGATGAGAAAATTCATGAAATGCTATGTGTCGACGAGTTACCATGGGAAGATCTACATCACAGATCTTCGTTTTTACCCGAGAGCGATCATTTTGAAAATGATTTTTCATCAATCTTTACAACTGAATATGTTAAGGACGCTCAGAATCCAATGAAACATCCTAATTCTGAGTTAAGTTTGGGAAATATTTCTAAAACCATACCCCTTGACATTTCGGTTAAGCCTGGAATTATTGAAAACGTTCATATAGGTGCCTTTTGTACGGACGATCAAATCAAAACATACAAGGCCCTATTTCAAGAATTCCGCGACGTGTTTGCCTGGTCCTATGAGGAAATGCCAGGAATCGATCCAGCAATCGTAATTCATGAAATTAAAACCTACCCGGACGCTAAACCTGTTCGACAACGTTTGCGTCAAATTCACCTAAGAAAAGCTGCTACAATTAAAGCAGAAGTTGAAAAACTGTCAGGTTTCATTTATCCGATCCCGTTAACGGATTGGGTATCGAATATTGTTCCCGTGAAAAAAAAACAAGGGACAATAAGAATCTGTATCGACTATAGGGATATTAATCGAGCATGTCCAAAAGACAATTACCCTACACCCTATATCGATCAAATTATTGATGATTGTGCCGGCAGTGAAATTTTCTCCTTTATGGATGGCTTTTCGGGCTACAATCAAATCAATATTATGCCTGCCGATCAAACAAAAACGACATTCATTTGTCCCTTGGGAACATTTGCTTATTTCAAATTACCTTTTGCCCTTAAGAACGCAGGCGCAACTTTTCAACAAGCTATATCTTACGATTTTCATGATATAAAACACATTGTGCAACCCTATCTTGATGACTTGCCTGCTCATTCCTTACATAGAGCTGATCACCTCGTCCATTTACGAGCAATCTTCATGAGGTGTAGGCATTTTCGGATTCGGTTGAATCCCCACAAGTGCGTGTTGCATTGAAACGGGTCGATTACTGGGATTTGTAGTTTCGAAATCCGGCATTTGTGTCGATCCTTCGAAGGTCGAAGCTATCATCAAATTGCCTCCTCCTTCAAGTCTTCACAAACTCCAAAGTTTGCAAGGGAAAGCAAACTTTTTACGTCGATTTATCCCTAACTACGCCGAGATTACAAAGGGTTTTACTCGGTTGTTGAAACAAAATGCTTCATTCTTTTGGGATGAGATAGCTGAGAAATCTTTCGATGCTTTAAAACATGCATTGACCCATGCACCGCTGTTGCATCCTCCCAACTACAACCAGGACTACTACTTGTATCTCGCCGCTTCCTATTCCACCATTGGAATGGTGTTAGTTCAGAAAGATGAATTCGATACGGAACATGTGATATATTATCTTGGTCGCACGTTGAATCCAACTGAGCTAAAATACTCACATGTGGAGAAACTGGCATTGGCAGCTGTTCAAGCTGTCCAACGATTTCGTCATGACATTTTATTACCCAAAAATTGCAACCCCATGATCTATATTTTGACCAAGCAGTTGCTGGGGGGAAAGTACTCCAAATGGATTGTCATCTTGCAGGAGTTTGATTTGTAATTTGAAAAGTCCAAGTCAAAGAAATCTTTAGCTTTTGTGGAACTTATGTGTGACTTCCCTCGTGTTGATTCAGAGACTATGGCGAAGGAGCCCATTGCGGACGAATCCTTGCTTCTGATCAGCACTTTAGATCCTTGGTATGGAGATATCATCACTTATCTCCAAACCCAAACCTTTCGGCCATATCTTTCACGATCCGACCGTCGGAAAGTCCGATTCCAATCCCAGCAATTCAAAATTATTGGAGATACTCTTTATCGCCTGGGCGCAGAGTCTATTTTCCAACATTGTTTGACTCATGAGGAAGCCAAAAGGGTCTTAAATGACTGTCACTCTGGAGCGTGTGGCGGTCATATGTTTGGGTATGCCACTGCCCAAAAGATATTGTGCGCTGGCTATTTATGGCCATCTTTGTTTAAAGATTGTATTACTGCGGTCCGAAAATGCCACAATTGTCAAATTTTTTATCGAAAGATGCACGCTCCACCTGCTCCTCTTCACCCTATAATTGTCGTTGGTCCTTTTTCCAAATGGGGTATCGACTATATTACATGTAACCCTCACTCGGACGGGGGGCATGCGTACATTATCCTTGCGGTAGATTATTTTACTAACTGGGCCGAGGTGATGCCTACATTTGAGGCAGATGGAAAAACAACTGCAATTTTCATATTCAATCATATAATTGCTAGGTTTGGTGTTCCACAAGCGATTATCACTAACCATGGGCGTCATTTTCGAAATGTTATGATGACAGAACTTACAGATCAGCTTGGCTTGCTTCATGACAGTTCAACTCATTATCCACAAGCTAATGGTCTGGTTGAAGCCATCAACAAAGTCTTAGTCATCATGATCCGACGAATCATTGGGATTCATCAGTCGAACTGGCATAACATGTTATTTTCAGCGCTGTGGGCATACCGAACCTCAGTCAAAACATCAGCAGGGTTCACTCCTTTCCAACTAGTTTATGGTTTGGAAGCTGTGTTACCTATTGAGTGCGAAATCACGTCATTGCGAATGGCCATCGAATTACTTCCAGCTACTTCCGAAGAGGAAAGACATTTATTATACTTAGCTCAGCTAGATGAGAATCGCTGCAATGCTGCATTAGCTATCGAATCTCATGCCAAATGTATTAAGGCTCAGTATGATCGAAATGTAACCCCTCGAAATTTTTCGGAAGGAGATTTAGTCCTTTTGTACAATCAAGCAAATGATAAATTGGGCGTTGGAAAATTCGTGCCTATTTGGCATGGTCCTTTTGTTGTCAAGCGAAAGCTAGCGAAAGGGGCCTATGAGTTGGTAGACTTTGACGGGGTCTCTTTAGGTAAACCCAGAAATGGTCTTTACCTGAAAAGATATTATGCTTAAAGCAAGTGTGGAGATTTTTTAGTTAGGTTAGTTTTTCTTCTAGCTGGTGTGTTTTAGATTAAAGTGTGCTTAGCTTAGAGATTGAGTTTTCCGTCGTTATTCTTTCTTATCTTGGTTTTACATTTGATGTCGCAGATGTCGACGCCTCTTCAAACATATATTGGTTACATTGATGGTGCTTGTCGTAGTACATGGAATATTTCTTCCGCAGCTTGGGTTATCTATTCGCCCTCTGACGAGTTGGTATCTATGCATGGGGTAAGCCTTGGTCAAACAACAAACAACATTGCAGAGTACAGTGCAGTGGTGGAATCATTATCTGAATCTATTTCATTTGGGATTCAGAGTTTGATAGTGAGGTTGGATTCTGAACTCGTTGTATTACAGCTTAATAGAGTATACGCCATTAGAAATCCATTTTTATTAAGATTATTTTTGAGAGTGCGTCTCTTGGAACGTGAATTTGATTATATTGAATATCAGCATATTCCAAGATCTTTAAATACATTAGCAGATGCAATTGCTTCTCAAGTGTTAAGTAGACATGTGCGATAATCATACAAGTAAATTAAAAAACATTCCATAACATGTTTAACAAGACAAGCCAGTAATAATGATATCATATATATATAGGAGTGTGTCAAAAAATACATCGTCCTTGATCATAGGTTGAAAACCACCTTATGATCGGCAAAAATGATAGGTACAAAAAGCAATGTCATATGTGACTACAATAGGCGATCATCCCATCACTGGTGATGATCTCGATATGAAACCACTGCACGGGCCACCTTACAAAGGAACCTCCTAAAAGGTTCTGGGACCCCAATCACATAGCACTGAAGTCGGTGAGGGATGTCATCTATGCTGGTCTCTAGAATGTCCCCTGTCAAGCGCTCTAGATGGCTCTCCAACTCGGCCAAAGTCTCTGCTGATTTATCCTGTGGGGCTGGTGCCGGTGCAGCTGGTTGCTTCCTCTCGTAAGGCCGGAGAGCGGCTGGTCGCCGTGGTCCTACATCTGCATTTTAAACTTTTATTATCATTTTTGGGACGAGATAAAAACAAAAAAAAAATTAAATTAGGAAAATGTTGAAAATGATTTTACCTGAGTCATCCCATTGCTCTCTTGGTGGAAGAGCCATGTCTGGCTCACCACGAAAATCTACCCCAGCATAAGGAAAGTCCTGGATAGAAAAAACCTAGTTCTCCAACCATTGGAAATACTCAGGTTTGAACCGAACGACCTCTGTCCCCTCATCGGGATGACGGGCCATAACTGCAACCCATCGCATCAGTTTGGGCTCTCGAGGAAGCCCAGCTCCAACAGTGAGGTGCTACGGGATCAACATCGGAACCCTCTCCAGACCAAAGCTCACAACTATAGCACCATATCCAAAAGTCTTCAGTTGTTCGTTTTTGGCCTTAGTCAGTTGGCCTTTCACATTAGCCAACACAGCATCGCACCAGTTGAAAATGGTGCCTCGAAAGCAATCAACTACCATCCGCATCTGGGATCCAGTGGCTATGTGTAGTGCTGCACTACCGCAGAGTCTGGCAACTGTAAATGTAATAACCATGAGTTTAGAACGGGATATGCTCTTGATATCTATCCCTTTGTCTCAGTTCTGGACGTTGTAGTACTCTAGCCGGAGGCTATCGATAGATTGGCCACCTGCCCTAGCCCCAAATAGAGTCAAATGTTCACCTCTCTTAGGCAAACCAGTCAAAAAGTATATATCTGCTGGCTCTATTTCGAGCTGGTTCCCACCAATGAAGAAGCACTAGTCCTGTATACTCCATCTATCAACTAGCCACTGCAGAAAGTCCACCTGGGCCCTCATGCCAGGTATGGCCCAGAATTTGTATAAGCCACATGCCTTCAATGCATCAATCGAAGGTTGATGATTCATCGCGGCAAGATCTACGTCCTCATTCTCCCATTCTCACCAATCAAGCATGATGTTTATCCTACATCCAAGTAAAAAGGCGAATTAGAATAGATAAAATTGAATTCTTTAGGTAATTTTTGAGTTAGTTAGGTTTTAAAAACCTTTGCGCGGGGTATGCACCCTCTTGTTAGGGACAGTGCGTGAGGCCCGCACCTTGCCTTCACGGCAGGTGCGTACCCCCGACTTTTTTCCCATTGCAAAAAAGTGGGGGTATGCGGGTCCCTTGTGGTAAACCCGCAGCCCCCCGCGCGCGGGTTTTGAAACCTAGAAACCTCCTAAAAATAAAAATCAACCCCTAAAAAACAATTTGAAATGGATAGAAATGAAGAGTAGGATGATGTGGATTACCTGGAGGAGACAACATTTGATTCCGATGGATGGATTTTCCGCAATCTTCACGGAAAGTTTCTGGTCAAAAGCCCTTTTTTCTCACCCAAATCTCAAACGGTAAAAATGAATGGTTAAAAGTCCTTTTTATAAGTTTTTTGCGTAAATAAATTGCAAATTTGTTTATGTTTCACTTTGAAAATGTAATTTTTACGACATTTTTACCCATTTTAAACAGGTATGAGTAATGTTTGAGTTTTTGTTCAGGATAATGGATTTTTTCAGGCGGAATCGGTCGTTTTCAACGAAAAAACATTAGAGTCACCTTTAACCTCTTTTCTGACTCCTAAAAATTGAAAAGATTGCTGAGTTTTTCTTTTTAAGCTCGTTAAAACGGAACTAAAAAGACAGTCTTCTTACAGCCCTTTTCTGACCGCAAAAACACGAAAATATTGCCGGTTTTTTGTCATTTCAAATTCGATATTGGTCATAAAACGACGTGTCGTTGATCGCTTTTTTATTTTTTCGGATCAGAGGAACTAATTATGAAAAGTACTCCTTGGTCGTAAAAGATCAAGCGGTTCTCTCAAGTATTATTTTATACTTTTTTGGGCTTGGGAGACAGAAATTTACGAAAAAGGTCAACCCTGGAGTCTTCTTAAGTTTTTTCAGACTCTCTAAAATTGAAAAACGCCGAGTTTCTTCTATACTGGACTCGTTAAATTTCGACAATAAAGGACCGGTTCAATTACAAACAGGAACATACCACTCCTTCTTAGGGTTCGAATTTAAACTAAGTTGGACTCATCCGAAGGATGAGCCTATAATCAAGCACATGTTATCCTCCTCAAGCTTGTAAAAAATAAAGAGGTACTTTCCAAAAATGGTGGGGGAAAAGAGAGAAAAATGAGCCTGTTTGTCATACTTTGTAACCACTCTTGAACACGACACTTTCATTCACTTGGGATGGGAAATCCTTTGCCTACTAGTTGGTCAAACCACATTGAAAGTCTTCAGCCGGTTTCTGGGTATTAACTTTGGGTTAATTGTAACCAAACCATCTGTTGTGTCGTTATGTGTTCAAGAGGTCAGTGCAAATATGCCATTCATCTGCGAAATATCTGTCATCCATTTTGACCATCCCTGAGTTAGTCCTTGCAACTAAATTTCTTCAAACTTGATCTATGATTTCGTCTTGTGGGCTTGCTTACAACGGATCGCTTTCTATCGACTTCATCTCTTTATCTAGAAAGATGATCTAGAAATCGCCAGTACCTTGGGATCTGCATGCCTCAATGGCAGGTTTCTCATCTTCGACGATAGGTTGCATCATTGACCTTCGATTGAAGAATTCCATGACATGTTCGACATCGACACATCTAATCACATCTCATGGATTGTACTGAGTACTTTAAGAGCCATTGTCATTATTGGTGGTTTCTCTCACACTTGTTAACAGTTTACATCATCGATTGGTAATCAAGTGGTTTCTACCATGTTCGACTTGGATAGATTCATTCGCATGGATAGAATCGTACTATTTCGAGGAGTAGAAATGAAGACCCTGGATCTAGTTTCCACCATCCAGGCTGCGAGGAATTTTGTATTCATTATGTTGTAGACTATTCATAAATAGATGGCTGCATCCATACTGTGTCTACATGTGTCTATACTTGTGGTGTATTACAAGATCGTTCCTATATCAGAGCAGTAGTTAGTTTTCTAGTCAGTTTTTAGTTTCCTAGTCAGTTTTGATCTGAGTATGGGAATTCCTACCTCAACGATGATATGATCTCATATATATATTTTTGCACTTGAATGTTTTTACAGGTTCCAACTGGGCTCTCCGCAAGATAATCCTTGAAATGATAAAGTACTTCACTCTTCTTAAATGATAAATGAAATCCTCATCTACTATAGACTTCGCACTTTAGGGGGCAATCTGGTACACAAAAATATCGTCACCATGATTATTTGCAGTCCGTATGGGTCTATCATCACTTATACTAGCCTCCTAAGCAAGTCTCAGACCTCAGCTCTTCATGTCAAGCTTTGCAAATGAGAGAAAAGACATTGAAAATCAATATAACTCTGGTTCCACAGTTTCTCTCACTTTTGCCTGCGGGCCCGCACCCTTTGTTTATATTTCCTGCGTATCTGCACGCTCTGTCTGTAAAGGGGTGGGTGCGTACCCCTGTAAAATTAAAAAAGGCGCAAGTTTATCCTAAAAAACTCACTTTTGGGTTAATTCTGGATGTTTCTAGAAGGATTTTGACGGGATTGTTCGCTCCAAGGTGGTTCATGCATCCCAAAATAGAAGGAGCTAATCCCTTGATAGGAGGAGCTATCCCTTTGAAGGAGGAGTTATCCCTTTGAAGGAGGACCTAGTAACTTCCCTCCATTGCACTATAAATTAAGGCATTGGGTTAGTTGCTAGAGAGGTTAGAAGGTGAACATTTTGAGGGTAAATGCTGATGGAATTGGGACTTCCTAGTAAAACTTGAGAGGAGAGATCACATACATTTTGGTTTCATTGGGAAGTGAGTGAAACTTGTCAAAGTAGAGGAGACTTCTTGTCAGACCCTGGGAGGAGCTTGCACAACATCAAGGCACAGGTTGTAAAGTTCTTCTTCATTTGAATTAATACAATCAGATTCATTTTTCTCAACAAATTGTCTTATGTGGTTTGTTTCATAATCTCCTTGATCATTATGATGAATATGCTTTATGATATTGGCTTTTCACATGCTATTTAATTTGGTTTGCTTGTTTGTGTTTGCAGAATTACACTTCAAGGAAGCTCTTTTGGAGCAAGGGAGAGAGGCTTCCACAAACTTGCATTGGACCCAAGGTAGGCCTAAAACACTTGTTTGCCTTTGTTTTACTTGCATATTTAGAGAAAGATAGTTTTTGGTTGGCTTGCTTGTCACTATATATCTTTAGATACTAGGAAGGTCGATCTTGTCCGCAACCTCGACTCATTCCGCGTGACAGACTCTTAAAAATTGAAAAAGCAAGTTGTGTCAAAGCGGAATAAAATTCATTTAATTTGGAATAACATCCCTATTCCTTCGTTGATCTTAGGTTGAGGTAATGGAGTCCACCTATCAAGGATTTCCCTTTGGGGGAAATCCTAGTCCTTTCTCCTCTTGGGCAGGTATTGGTGCTCCTTATATGGCTACATTGTCCCTTCCAGGACTCATAATTGGCCTACCAGTATGGCTATTCTCGACCTCTGTCATTCAAAACACTATAATTCCTTAGCAATTGAATCAGAAACCAGATGATACTGGAGTTGCTCCCTCACCTTCTACTTCGTTTGTTTCTCCCTCTCCTTCTTCCTCTTCGCTTGGTGAACTAGTGATACTAAAAACCAAGTAACTGAGAAGAAGAAGAAAGGGAAGGAGAAGAAGAAGAAGAAGCCAGCCATGCAAGGGGGAAACCATGATTCATCCAGTGAAAATCCGTACACCGCACCTTCCAAACCAAAATCTCCATGTGTAATTTGCAAAGGATACCATTATCATCGAGATTGTCCTTGCATCTCGCGGATCTTGAGAGACTGGTCTCCCTGCTTGCACCACCTGGTGTCATCAACCTCTGTCGATCATGTTGAGAGTATACCATTGACTAGTGAAAATGAAGTCAATGGAAAAAAAGGAAGATCTAGATTTCATTGTAGGTTGTGTGAAGGCGATCATGCCCTCCACCATTGTTCTTTTCTGGACGAAGCTAAAATAGTCTTGGATAACCGTCCTGCTTCACCACAGCGACTTCCGCCTGGATACAAGAAACTCTTGCCAAGTCCATCGCTAGTTGAAAATCCGAATGACATACCTCTGTTGTCGATCGAAAGGCCTATCATTGAAGATAAACCCTCTAAGTCCACACTAGATTAAAGTCAATAGGTCGAGACGGTAGTCGACCTAGTCTTGCCTTCAGAAGGTACACCTTCAGATGATACAGTCTCCAAAGAGAATGAGAACGACACCGTTCAAATTATTTTTCTTAACACACAGTCTGATGAACATGGGGGCAATCTACCCATTCCTTTATCATAGGAGGGAATTTCCCCATTTCAATAGATTCATCCAGCTATTTATTCGGTCCCTCCTCCAAGAAATCTAGTAATTTCCTTTGATTGGAATCTACTAGCGGGACCCCGCCTTCCATATAATGTACCATTTCGAATCATAGTACAAGCTTACAGAATTATCATGGCTGGCACTATCGTAGATGAAGGGGCTTCCATGAGTATCCTTTCCTGAACTACTTGGAAAGCTCTTGGTTCACCATCGCTTTTGCCTGAGAATCGAAATTTTTCAGGCTTCAATAAAGGAACCAATCGACCATTAGGGATCCTTCCAAATTTTCCTATAACTTTGAGAAGGAAAACCATTCATTTGAATGTGACGGTAGTCCAAGGGCCACTAGATTACAATCTACTCCTTGGGCGTGACTACATTTACAGCATGGGAGCTATTGTTCCCTCACTCTTCCGAGTGATGTGTTTCCCGTATGAAGGCAGAATGGTACAACTTGTTGACCAACATTCGTTTACTGGTTCAAACACGACTACGAGTCAAACATAATCCCTAAATGGTCTCTTTGCACAAGGAATGTCTCTTCAACCTCCAGTTCATCCACCTAATTACCGCGAGTGATTCGATGAATGTAATGAAGCCCAGGGGGCATGCACCCTGGTCTGCTTTTGCAGGCGAACCTAGATGAAAAGATAGATTTCCTCGTAGGATATATGATTGGTCTAAAATTCCATTTCTGTGGAGGATATGGGATCAGTCCAAAATAGGATCTCCTCATCGTAGGTTATATGATTGGTCTGAAACGCCATTTCTGTATAGGATATGGGATCAGTCTGAAACAGGATCTCCTCGAAGGTTATGTGAATGGTCCAAAACACCATTTCCCTGTAGGTTATGTGATTGGAAGTGCCAACCCACACCATTCACCTTTGTCTATTTCGATGGACAAAGCCAAGGAAGTGTTTTGTCTGCTCCGTGGATGAAACAATCTTGCTTAAATGCAAGGACTTCCGTATGGTAACTTGAAAACTCTACGTTTCTTTATACCTGGGGGCGTGCAAACCTTTTTTACGCAAGTGAAAAGCGACCAGCGTAACTCTAACCCCATAGTATTTTAGTCTAACTTTTAGTTCAAACTGCTTAGGTTAGGTGATTGGTCTAATCGACCATTCACCTTTATCAGCGGCCTCGACAAAGCAAAGAATGTTTTTTCTAAACTATCCTACCTAACCGCAGTAGTTCTTTAACTCTTAGTTCTGTAGTTGGTCATTTCTAGCCTGCATACAAAAGGCACTGAGCAAAGTTTCGCATGGGGCAAGCTCATTAAAAAATAAACCTACTAATAAGAGACATCTTTAAAGATGACTGGTACGAGCAATGTTTCCGCAAAGTTCAAGCTAGTTAAAAAATAAACCTAGCACTGAGCACATGTTGGCACAAGGTTCAAGCTCATTAAAAAAATAAACCCGCCACTGAGCACATGTTGGCACAAGGTTCAAGCTCATTAAAAAATAAACCTACCTTCAGTAAATAACCTTTGTGATTGCATTGCTATCAGCCTTTTGAGCCTTGGTCGTGTTCTTACCGTCACCTCCACTCTTTTAGCCAATCATACGCCTCCACTCGATTGTTTACCCTTTTGAGTAATAGCTACGATGAGTTATTTTGTTAGTCACCCTCTTTACATTGCTATGCTTGAGAAGTTCCAAACTTACCTGGAACCAGTTGCTACCTGAAAACACCACTTGTTCCTCAAAAACAAGTTTCTTTTAAGCTTTTTTAGACTCGTAAAATATGAAAAGATTTCCGAGCTACTGGCCTTTTTAGCTCGGTAAAGTAAAGGGAAGCACCATCCCTCCTCTACATTTTAATATTTTTGGACCTGAGGGATCATTCCACAAAAAGATCTAGCGCTTGTCTTTTTTGGCTCGCTAAAACTATCGAAAATCCATCCCTTTCGTATTATTTTATACTTTTTCAGACTTAAGGGGTTATCCCACAAAAAAGTACTACTAGAGTTTCCTTTTCGTCCCTTTTCAAACTCTCTAAACATGAAAAGGACCAAGTTATCTTTGTCATTAAACTCATTAAAACAGTAGCGACAAACTTGTCCATCCGGACAAGAGCGAGTTTCACTATCGCTAGGCTCGCTAAAATATAGTGACAGGTTTGCACGAAGGGCAAATTATAGAACAAGCATATGTTATCCTCCTCAAGCTTGACAAAAATAAAGAGGTACTGGTCAGCAATGACTAGGGAAAAAGGGAAGAAAACTTGAATAATTTCATTGGTAGTAGGTCGCTCTTGAACATGACACTTTCACTCCATCACCATGATTGAGTTGGGTTGGGTTATTCCATTCACCAGTCACATCACCATTGGTCCTCCGTACCATCCATTTTTGGGGTTAATGCTACCAATCCATTTCAGTGTCGCCGATATGTTCAAGAGAAGTCACTCAGAGAATTCACCAACCCAGCTAACACCTCATCCACTGCAATACCTTCACTCTCCTTTTTTCATGACTGCCATTCCTAAACCTTGTATCATCAGATCGTTTTCACCTCCACAAAATAATTTGCTTCGTTTCGTGTCATAGATGTGGGATTCATTAAGGCCCTCCTATGATGGGTCACTTCTTGTTGACATCAACTCATTATCCAAGAATTTGACTTAGGAACAACCCTTTCAGTACTTTGAAGCTTGCATGCTTCAACGACAAGTTTCTCACTTCCGGCAACAGGTTTACAACAATGGCCTTTGACCGAAAGATTTTGCGTGGTGTTCGACATCGACTCACATATTCACACCACGTGAATTTTACTGTAGTACCTTGAGGGTAATTATCATTATTAGTGATTCCTCTCGCGCTTGTTAACAACTTACATCATTGGCTGGTAATCAAGTGATGCCTTTCCATGTTCGACTTCAGAACATCTTTTCACATGGATCGACCTGTACATCAGGCGAAGATTGAACGAGTTTGAAGAGCTCGGATCTAGTTTCATCCATCTAGGCTATGATATATTCAGGAAAATAAAGACATCAAATGTACTCCATAGCTGCACAGATGATCATCCAAGCTAGGGATGATGGCTCTACCAGAATCACCAGTCTGCAACAGCAGACAATTGTCTGTCCTATGTACATGAAAATGAATTTATAAAGATGAGCATGGGAATGCCCGCCTCAGCTAGATCATGAAAAAATTATGAAGATAATGTATTTTATTGTATCTTATTACAGGTCACCTTCCAGTTCGAAAAACCTTGGATCCTCATGATAAAGCATTTCACTCGACATTAGAAGATTTACGACCTCATGCTTTAGGGGGCAACTGTTATAGACATATCTGGGCACTGCAACCCCAATCATATATGTCAATAAACCAAGGGCTCTTAAACCCCTAAAAGTGTTGTTTCATACCCTAAAGGTCAAGGTCAACTGATTACATCATTTCCCAAAAGTTCCACCTGAAAAACTACTCAAAATTGGTCAAAACTGACACATACACACTGCTCTTTGGCCAAGGTGCGATGCATCTCACCTTTTACACATGGGGGGTGTGATGCATACTGAAAAGGCATTCTGTAGGGTGCAATGGGTGAGAGTAGACAAATGGTAGAGGCAGTTGGCTAAGTGGAAACCCAGAGAATCTTCTAGAAACTTCTCATATGACACTTGCCTCTCTGAATTCGCCTAGGGATGAGTAATAGATCATGAAATCTCCAAGTGGAACCAAGAACTATTAAATGACACTAATAAAAAACCCAGAAGTTAACTCACCCCCCTACAAATATCTATATATGTATCCCTCATCCTAGGGATCCAGAGGTTGGAATTTTGTATTTTGTAAGGAAGTGTTGTTGGTTTCTCTGTGAAACGCTGTATTGTTGGGTGACCTAGCTTTTCATGAGGTGAAGAGGGCTTTCATGTTGCGAGGATGGCGCTGGATCAGACAACTGGGTTGTAATCCTCTCTTATACTTCTATCAATAAAGTTATTGAGTTTTCCTCCATATACTTGTGTATTTCTAAATCTTGTATTTGTATATGCATTTGTATGGTTAATGTACTTCTGATTCTACATTGTTTATGGTATCATAGATCTCTATGCTTTGATGGTTTCTTGTTGCTTTGCCTCTACAGGTGTTCTTTTAAGCGGGAGAAGTGAGAAAGGAGTGGCAAACTCTATCAAAGGAGAGAGGAAACAAGCAAGGAGCCAAGCGAAAGACTAAGGTTGGTGCTCTATGCTTCTCTCTTATCTATCTCCCATAAAGGAAAACACAAGTTACTTTGAATTGTTTGTTTCTAAGATAGGTACCCGTCTTAGTGGGACTAGAAGATCTGAATAGACACTAGTTTTCCCAGAAACACCAATAACACCGACATTTATATCTCTTGGCCATTTTAGTGTGTTTTTAGTTGATTTCTCCACCAACCAGCACAGTGTTTGCAAACCTAGTTTGGGTTGGGTTTAGATAGTTGGTTTGTTGTTTATTTTCTGTTTTTAATTTCAATTTATTTACATTATTTCAACAATCTTTTTCTTTTTCTTTTTTTTCAAACACGATCTGGGCTTAATTAATAAACACACATATTTGTACACACAAGAACACCTTAAGCGAAGGGCACTTGGCTAACACTGCCAATCCAAGACTTAACTTAATTAATTCATCTTCCCAATAGAGGTAGAAACATTTTGTTTATCTCCATTCACCATTTCCATGTCACTTGTGTTTTGCAACCATTGCGCCACCAAGGTGTTTGTCATGTAGACTTTTAGGTCTTCATCCCTAGTTTCCACTTGGATGTATTACTCCTCCCCGCAGGGTTTGAATTAGTCCTCCCCTGAGTCCCCATACTAACTCTTCTTCTAGTTCATCTGATTCCTCATACGATTCCAATCCTCTTTCACTGCATACCGTCATCATTTTAGGACCCACTGCAGTTGCAAGAAACCAACCTGGTGGTGGCTCCGGTTCTACCTCGGTAGTGATATCTAGTGGAACCATGACAAGAACCATACCAACAACTCCTTTTCTACCTTTCATGGCTGGGTTAAGTCTCCCAGATCTTAGCTATTTGATTAACGACTCCATACACCACGATGCTGGTTGGCTAGCTATGCTGACTAAGCTTCCCTTAGACATTCCCAAGTTTGAGGGTAATTCTGGAGAGGACCCCACTAATCATGTTTGCTCCTTCCATTGTAGTGTTTGTCTAATGCCATCACCGATGATTTCATTTGTCTTCAGTTGTTCCAACACACACTCACTGGTGATGCTGCGAAGTGGTACATTGACCAGCCCTTCGCTTCTCATTCCTCTTTTGCGATGCTTGCTAAAGCGTTCCTTTCATATTTTCAGTTACCTCTCCGATATGATACTGGTACAGAGCTCTTGACCACATTTCACCAGTCCTCTGCCACCCGTCTTTCCAACCATGTCTAGGAATGGTGTAGAAGGAGGAACATGTGTTGTGCTCCTTTCTTTGAAGACCGTGTTTACCTCAATTGGTTTCTTTGGACTCTTTTAGCACCCATTGCCAAAGATGTCACATCTCACTTTCCTCAAACAAAGGAAGAGGTTCTCTAGACTGCTCTGAGGTATGACTTGATTTATGCTCAATCTAGTTATGTCTATATCGTTATACTAGACCTCCCTCGTCCTAGTGGTGCCAATGCATCGAGGGCATCTCACGCCGACGATAGTTGTTATAGACATATTTGGGCACTGCAACCCCAATCACATATGTCCATAAACCAAGGGCTTCTAAACCCCTAAAAGTGTTGTTTCATACCCTAAAGGAACAAGGTCAACTGATTACATCATTTCCCAGAAGTTCTCCATGAAAAACTACTCAGAATTGGTCAAAACTGAACCATCTCACCTGCTCCATGGTCAGGGTGCGATGCATCTCACCTATTGCACATAGCGGGTGCAATGCATACTGAAAAGCCCTTCTGTAGGGTGCGATGGGCGAGAGTAGAGAAATGGCAGAGGTAGTTTGCTAGGTGGAAACCTAGGGAATCTTCTAGAAACTGCTCATATGACACTTGCCTCTCTGAATTGGCCCGGGGATGAGTAAGAGATCATGAAATATCCAAGTGCAACCAAGAACTATCAGTGAAATGACACTAATCAAAATCCCAAAAGCTAACTCACTCACCTACAAATATCTATATATGGATCCCTCATCCTAGAGATCCAAAGGCTAGAATTTTGTATTTTGTAAGGAAGTGTTGTTGGTTTCTCTGTGAAACATCATAGTGTTGGGTGATCTAGCTT
>APFE031647977.1:36508-92642 GCA_000404065.3 Pinus taeda
TCTACAGGTGTTCTTTGAAGTGGGACAAGTGAGGAAAGAGTGGTGAAGCTCTGTCAAAGGAGGGAGGAAACAAGCAAGGAGCCAAGTGAAAGACTAAGGTTGGTACTCTCTTCTTCTCTCTCATCTATCTCTCATAGAGGAAGACACAAGTAACTTTAGTTTGTTTGTTTCTAAGATAGCTACTCGTCTTAGTGGGACTAGCAGCTCTGAATGGACACTAGTTTTCCCAATAACAATAGTATCGTTGGAGCTATTTCACATCCTTTGCCATATACTCAACAGAGTTATGGCTATCCTCAGGGGTGCACCAGTTCCTCCAACACTTATCCCCCTCTTGCCAACAACGTGTATTTAGGACAAAGCACATGCTACGCATTCACCCAACCACATCAGTAGATGTCAGGGCTAATTAGTGCTCAACATGTCTACCAGACCGTTGCCCCTTCACCATATTACACCTATGCATCATCGAGCGCTCCATCCCCTCAGGCATTAGCGCCACAACCTCCCATGCATCCTCTGCCCCAGCAGCCACTGCCGCCTCAGGGTTAAGTGTATGCACAACAGAGTGCGACCAATCCCCAAAATTTGAAGAAAATGAATAAGGGGAAGGGTAACAAGGGAAACCAGTGTAATCAACCTAATCAAACCCAGGGGAACCATCGTAACACCAAAACTAGCAACATGGAAACTAGCCTAAGCAGAACAAGGTTGTTCATATGAACAATTCTTATGCATGTTGTGGTGTACATGGCCATTATACTCATGAGTGTCCCCTCTTACCTCAGATGCACCAAATATGGGAAGCCCAAGAAGCTTCTAGAGGTCAACCACCCATGTAACAACTGCCTCAGAATCCTGCACCATCTCAACTAGTCATGCTTACAAATCCTTTCCATCAGCAAGGTCAAGCAGCCCCCCCTCCCCAACCTTCTGGTCTTGGTGACTACCAGATTCTCATGATGAATTCCAACAGGTTCAGTACCTTTCATGTCAACCTACAAACTCGGTCGCGTCAATACAACAAGCCATCAACTTCTTCTGCAGCCGAGCCCAAAACCAAAGAGTCCTATGAGTCCATTATGACACCCCATGGTTCCTTACAGATCCCTTCGCCAAAAGAAGAGGTCATTCCCAAGATCCCAAAAGGCCCATTACGCCGCAATGCTACTTCTAACCGAGCCACCCATACTTATAATATAGTAGATGACTTGGCACAATCACCTTCCCCCATGTTGACACTGGAGGTCCTACAGTTATTCCCATCTCAAAAGTAATCTCTACTAACTACTTTGGGTGTAGTAGATCCATCAGATGATCATTTGATTGTCTTTCCTGTTGATGTGTCAAAACATCTTCCATTACCATAATCCGTTGCTTTCTAGATACTAGTCTGAGTCCGTAATGCCATCATCTTCCAATACATTATTGATGAAGGTGCATCCACCTGCATGATGTCTGCTGCCATTTAAAAGAAACTCAAGTCACCTAAACCGTCCCCATCCACAATCACTTTGCGTGCTTGGGATGGTTACCCCTCCCAGCCTCTCAGTATGTATCGCAATTGTCTAGTGACTCTTGCGGGCAAGACTGTTTTTGTAGACATTGAGGTTATTGATCCCTTTCTAGATTACAACATTTTACTGGGCCTTCATTACACTTATGCAATGTCAGTTGTCCTTTTTGTGATTTTCCGCAAGATGTGCTTCCGCCATGAAGGGAAGATCGTCACTATCGATAAGTTGACATACTGCGAGCCATCATACTTGACCTCCCCTGAGTCCATTATCTCATCGATGTCCGACAAGTAGTCTACCATGCCTCTCACTGGCGTTTCACCTAGATTCTACAAAGATTCTACCTTGTTAGGTGCTTACCCTGGTCCTCCTCCTCCCATCTCTGAGCCGAGCTCATTGAGTGTTTGCATGTTACAAGTGTCACAGGCTACTCAAAAGTAGTTTGGTGCCTCTAGTCAACAATCAGTTCTGCAACACCCTGATGTTGTGACTTCAATCAAGCCATCAGGATCTACCCCTCCTGGACCTCCTCCTTTTGTGGGTGCCTCTCCTTTATTCCCATCAGGAACTCTATCTCCATGTCTTAACCATCCAGGAATCATTATGCTGAGACATTATCCTACAAGATAGATACCTTTCTTGTTTCCTCCTCTTTGAATCTTTTCTATCCCTATCATGGCTTCATTGAGTCTCTCTAATATGACTTTGGGGATCCCAGTCTGGTACATTGATCCCCCAGTGAGCACTTTGACTGGTCAGCTCAGACCATATCATGCTTTGACCTCGGTTCAACTGGTCCCTACGACCACTGTCGTTGCTCCGGTTCCACTGCAACATCAATAGGAACCCACTAATGTTGCAAAATCATCCGGACAGGGGGCCGAAGCCAAGAAGAAGGAACCTAAGGACAAGACTCCCCAAGCACCTCCAACTCCCAAGACTCCAAAGTTGACACCTTTGTGCACTTTTTTTAACGTGGTTGGGCATGCCACCAATAACTATCCCGAACTTCCTCATCTCAAACCCTTGGTCAGCGATACATTTCTTGAGTCTAACACACCTAAGGTCCAAGTTACCTTACATGATTCAGCTAAGAAACTTAAATCATTGTGCACAAATCACCCTTGTGCTTTGTGCGATCATTATGGCCACTATTCCCATTGTTTCCCTCATCTTGATGAATTTCGCAATTGCCTCCATGTGCTTCGTGACTTCGAGGCCACTCGTAGTGGATCATCTACTCCTATACCTGTGGATTCTGGTACCACTAGTACACCAGAACAAGGGGCCTCTTGTCCCACCATCATGATCCCTCCCCTTGATGTTGAGATGACGAACTCCATGGTCCATATCCTTTACCTGTCCTCATCCTTGAGATCTCCATGAGAAAACCTCTTTGAGGTTCCCATGCACACTTCTATCTAACCTCCCTCATCGGAAACCCAAGTCTCAACATCGGTAGATCTTCCATCTAATAGCTCGTCATCTACCATTTTAGATGAAGTGTATGTGAACCTTCTTTCTCAGGATGATGCACTAGGTAGTTCCATCGCATCATGTAGTCTCTTTTCCTCTAGTCCTCCCATCTTCCATTTCGATGAGGACATCATGGAAGCCACGACTACCCTTGATTATCCATACTTTCTACTATATTTGTGAACCCAGAAGTTCCCCCCCATCTCACTCGTGATGATCGATGACAAATTCGATACCAGTCCCCATACTACCTTCTCATTAGTGATGATCTTTATCATCGCAGAGTTGATACTATCCTTCATCATTGTCTCACCCATATTGAAGTAGAGAAAGTGCTAAATGCCTGTCATAGTGGCACTTGTGGTGGTCACCTCTCCGGTATGGCCATTGCACAGAAAATCATGAGCATTGGTTACTTTTGGCCTTCTCTCTTCAGTGATTGCATTGAAGTAGTCAAACACTGCCCAAATTTCCAATATTTTTCCCCAAAGGTAAGAGCCTCACCAACTCCCCTCCATCCTATCATCGCAGCCGATCCTTTCTGCAAATGGGCCATTGATTTTATGGAGTTTCGACCACCGTCTGTTAATAACCATAAGTATATTATCGTGGAAATCGACTATTTTACCAAACGGGTTGAGGCCATGCCTACGTTTAACAACATAGCGGCTACCATGACCCTTTTCTTTTTTAACCATGTTATCGCTCGATTCGGGTTTCTGAAATAATTGGTTTTTGACCATGGCCGACATTTTCAGGATGAGGTATGGCGTGAGCTATCCTCGTTGTTGGGTTTCCACCACCAAAATTCATCATATTATTAACCCCAAGGTAATGGACAAGTTAAAGCAACCAATAAGATTCTCAAAATGATGCTTCAGCGGACGGTGAATAAGCACAAGACCCACTCGCACCTCATGCTCTTCCCAAGTTTGTGGGCCTATAAAACTTCTGTTAAAACTGCCATCATGTTTACTCCTTTCCACCTTGTTTTTGGCAAGGAGGAAATCTTACCAATCGAGTGTGATATCCCTTCCCTTCACCTAGCTGTCGAACTTCTCCCTGAAACCCAACCATTTTAACAAAGACTTATCATGCTTGAGCATGCCTCTGAAGACTGTCATGTTGCTTTGAAAACCATTGAAGCGTCCACCCCCGTACCTTCCATGAAGGTGATATTGTTCTGGTGTATGACCAGGCCCATGATATCCTGGGGCATGGGAAGTGATAATCATTATGGCGAGGACGTTACATCATTCCTAAGGACTTAGGCAAGGGGGCATATCTCTTAGAGGATTTCGAAGGCCAACTTCTTCCTCATCCTCGCAATGCACTCTACCTCAAGAAATTTACCCATAACATATCCCATTGATTTGAGTGTATTTATTTTTTTCATGCATTTAGGCAGGTTTCATCATCTCATTTGTTGTCTTTTGCACCTTTCAGATGGATCCATCATCCACACTGTATATTGGTTATGTTGACGGTGCGAGTCGCTTCTCCAGGAATCTAGCCTCTGTAGCATGGACCATTTTCACCCCCTTGCATATGGTAGTCCATGCTAATGGCGTGTGCATTGTATATGCCGCCAATAACAAGGCCGAATATGATACAATGATAGGTTTGTTAGTCAATGACCTTGATCATCGCATCCTTCATCTTCATGTTCGTTTAGATTCCTTGCTACTTGTCATGCAATTGAATGGTGTGTATCATGTGCATAACTAAGTTCTATTTAGAAAATATCTACAAGTTACATTGTTGGTATGTGAATTTGAAACCATTACTTTCAGTCATGTTCCTAGAGCCTAAAATAACTATGTAGATACCATTGCAAATAACATTCTAGCTTTGCATTTATCACATGTATACCACAGAAGACAACCATAAACAAAACACATGGTGAACCATCATCATCAACACGCATAATCACATTAAGTATCACATAAAACATATAAGTTTTTGGATTCCATAGCTCTAAATACATCCGACATGCCCATAACATGTTACAAAAATCAAAATAAAGGGACCCACATGTCCCCTTCCCTAGTTACTGTCTAGAGGATCCCACGCCAAAGGCTCTGCTCCACCTACCTGTAGATCACGTACTACCCAACCATCCATCGCGATGTGCCGCATGATCCTTCGTCACTCTGAGGGAAGACCTATACACTCATCTATGTACTAATCTTTTAGCTCATGCCATCAGTGCTCAGAAACTCCAGAAAGGATCACATCACATCTACAACGTATGTTAGCAATTAGAGAATTATCGTCTCGACCCTAACGTGATGATTATGTTCTCTGATCTGCAACACCAAGTGCTATAGCTCGGCCTGTGTATCTTGTCAGTTTCACCGGTGCTATATCTGCACACCACGTATTCTAAACTCAGTACCACATACATATGACAAAGATATGAAATGCACCATAAAATACCAACTTAACACTTACCGTTTGGTCCCCATGCTCGTCCGGGTGGAAGTGGTAGGTCAAGATCACCTTGGTAGTTCATCCCACTATAAGGATAATCATCTATGTATAGGGGCATCTGATTCTAGTGTGCAAAAAATTCGGATCGGAACACATACCCGACCCCCCCTCCTCCCCCTCTCCGTAGTAGCTTCCCCCAACAATGCATCATTGGCTCTTGTGGCTATCTTCTCAAAGAAGAAAGCACCTAGCACTATACCAAATGCACAGTCATGGTTCACCTGTCTCCTGCATAGACTTAGTTTTCATTTCACAAACAACAACATCATTTGGTCCCACCCATAATAGGTCCCTGCCAATACACTCTCAACAAGCATCATCTCCCCACCAGAGATGTGGTGGAAAGCCTGCCTACCCAGAATCCCTAACATTGCTGCGACAACAACCTGTGTCTCTAGCCTCTTTAGATCACTAATCGGGATGGTCGTGCCCTTAACACAAACACCCCATGGACAATGGCAATCCATGAACTCTGAGATGTTCCTCCCACAAGGCAACACCGGATGTATATCCCCACCACCCTGGGGGGGAGTCTGGTCAAGAAATAAATGTCTTGGAAAGTGAACTCGATCCTGTGCCCTTGCACCATAAAGACCTCCTGGTCGAGATCACAATATCTCACAATCCTCAACAACAAGGGCTCATCTACCCTCATCAATGGGTTCTCTAATAGCTTGAGAACCTTGTAGTGAGCTAACACCCCTCAAAACACCTGATTCCCTTGAATCCTGGATTGAAGGGTGTCCAAATCTCGTTCGTGCAAGTTGATTTTGAACTCTGCCATACATGAAAAACACCACATGTGTTGTTAGTTTAGAGATGGAAACACTGGTCTTGACTGTTAAGCCTCTCATCCCCACCAGGCCAATAGATCACCCTCGCTCTCAGGTCCAACTCATAGTTTTCAGCCAAAAAGGGGCTAGCTCGTAGATTTTGACCAATTCCTACAAGACAGATCGCACTTCAGGCCCAGAAAAGTCCAAGCAGGTTGTGAGGAGTAGTAGGGGTCTCCCAAGGAGCCTTGGGGCACCAAAATCAACAAGTAAACCACTGAAATTGAAGAGATGAGTAAGACCACCTACCTGAAAGTCGCAGATCATGATTCCAACGGTCGGTTTGTCTGCTACGATCTCCACAAGATTTAGGGCCTTTTCTTCCTCCCCAAATTCGCCAAAGCTCAATTAGCAAATCAATTAAATTGGAGGGAAAAATCTATTTTCTAAGAAAACCCATAGTTTTTCTGTCGCCCATTGTGACTAGACCATAGCTTGGTTCAACAAACTGTTAGCACCATTGGAAATATCTCATCGAGCACTATAATGGGTCTCTCTTCATTTTATATGATTTGACACTTAACCTGGAAGCCATTTTGCCAAGAAGGGTCACTTCATCGCCTCTCAAAATCGAATTTCTTCATATGTGACACTTGTACTTTGGAGACCACCTTCCCTTGGCACTTGTCGTTTCACGTGTCAATTTTTGTCAAGAGAAACCATCATTTTCTCATGTTTTCATGGTCCCCATCGGGCTTATTCTGTGTGGCAGCATCATCAAGTCACCCTTGTTCAGAGCATCCATGATGAGTCATCTTTGCATCCATGGAATCTGTTTTGCGTCCCATTATATCATGTCACAATATTCCATGCATGTTTGCATACCATTCATCCCTTGTTTCCCATTTTTTCCTTTATTCATACTTTCCACCATCCCCTTTGGAGTCGAGTCAGTTGCTGCCAAGTCAACCATGCACTTCATGCTCTGACAAGGGAAGTCGTTTGTTTGTCCCTCAGCCCCATTTTCCCCATTTTTCCTAGTGTTAGTCCATCAATCACATTACTATTTTTCTCATGCCTTAGTTTAGGATCCTCATTGCCTCACCTATAGTGGGCCTATTCTATGGACATCAGCACATCTATTCCAGAATAATGACCTAGAGGGTAGTGTATCTTGGTTCCAACTTCCACTCTTGTTCGGTGCCTTGGATCAAGAAAAGGGAATCATCATGGCCCTTTGACTTGATTGTTTCATGCTCGTGATTCATACACTTGATGGTCTAGTGATGCAGCAGATTGAACCAATGATTTCTAGGTGTGCCCAGATGACTTCATATTATGCTACAGCCTTAGATGCAGTTCCATAGATTTCGGTTCCTACCACTTGCAGTGCTCATAGTATGCATGTCTCCTTTAGATGATCCATGCAGTTTTACAGAGCCCTTTCCTGTTCAGCATGGCTTCTTTGGTTGTTATACCCTCCCCCCACCCATTTTCTAAAGGAAGGGCCATTATGTCTCGCGTACTCAGATGTTATTGTATTCAATCTTGGCTCATGTTTTTCCAGGCGCATTATGTACATGGGATACATTGCATTATTTCGTAGCTCATTTGTGCTAGCATATCATGTACCATTCAACATGTACTTTAGTGCACAGTTTCATTTTGTTGGGTGCACCACATAATTGGTACTTAGTTATCTCGGCGGGTATGGGTATGCCTCCCCTACCTCATTTGATATCAGGTACCACAACATAAAAGGAGACTTACATCAGTTAGTTAGTCTCGCCCCTTCAGTCACAATCCTCTTTCGATTCAGCTCCATTGGTCTCTCTCTCTCTCTAACTCCCCTTCGGTGTTTAGTGATTGTGTCCTTACAACGTACTTCGTTCATACATTTTGCTCCTAACACTCATATGTTGGGGGGCAATCTGTTATCACCAAAAATTGATCATCTATCCATAACCTACTAGATGGATCAGAGTACACCATGTAGGGCAAATTTTACCATAGTAAAATTGCTTTCACTATAAGAAACTACTTAATAAACTACATTTGTTAAGCTATTTCTAGTTAAATCCATGAAGAATAATTAATTAAATAATGATTTATTTAATTATCTTCTAGGAATACTATTGTTTAACTAATATTCCTTGTCATATTTGACCCAATCATGAGAAATAATTAGATAAATTATTATTTATCTTACTTTTCTCTAGGAATAATTAATTAATAATTATTTAGTTATTATTCTTTGTAAAGTTTGACTAAATCCTCTAGGAATACTTAAACAAATCATTATTTTTTATTATTCCTTAACCACATTCCTTGATATGATAAATAAATCATTTATTATTTATTATTTATAAATAAAAAGTATTTAACCAATTTAAATACTTTTTCCCTCCAACCAAATATAATAAAATATTCCAAACGGTTAATTCTAGAATTTGGTTAATAATATTTTATTATTTTTCATTATTCGAGAATAACCTAATATTTTGTTATAAATTGGAATGCTTTACATCCATTCTTCACTTTGGATCATTTTCATTGTTGCAGTCACTGTTGTAACTTTGATTATAATCACTGTCTCTTTCTATTTGAGTTCCCATTGAGCTCAAACATTTTCTGTTGGGTTTACACATTGTAAAGAAGAGAGACTCTACAGAGCTGAAGACATTGAGGATAGCGAAGAACCCATCCCACAGAGGGGGATTGTTAACATCATTTGTTCCCTTCAAAGGTGTCATATAATAAAATTTATTCTTTATATCTCGTTTCCATTGAGTTATTGGAGTTATTTGCGCTTAATTCATGATTTCATCTTGTTGTTTAACTATTTTTTAGATCAGGGCTTTGGCAGGTTTCATTTCTATCATTTGATGCAGATCCACACTGTTTTACAGCCATTTTTACTGTTAGGGCTGTTTGTCATCTGCAGTCTAAAGTGGTTTATTTTCGTACACTCTCGATAAGAATACCATATAACACACGGCCTTTTGTCAGTTTAGTTTTGAAATTATTCTGAGAGAGGAGAAAGCAACAAGAGGAGAAAGAAAGCAAGAAATCAAGGAAAGGAAAGGAAAAGAAAAGAAGGACAATGAAAGCAAAAGAAGGCGAGGATCAAGAACCTTCAACAGGTATACTTGTAGGTAATAGATTGCATGTGTGATTTCCTAGTTGGTTTTTGACATGCATGGTATGTGCATGTTGGTATGTGGTTATTTTGGTGTCATTAGCATGGATTTTGTCGGGATTCGATAGTGGATTTTAGGCTAGCCTTGCCATTTCTGGATAGCAATGGTGTGATGGGATTATTCTCAGTTTGATCTTTGTATTGCCAAATGGTTTCAAAATCCAGGGTGAGGTGGTCTTAGGAAAATTCCCAAAGGCCTAGGAATCCCTTGATCGGTAATGGTGGGATACATGGTAAAGCCTGAGGGTGGAGACAAGAAAATTTCTCAAGGATGGTGAAGAAAATATGAGGCATCCAAGCTCGGTTTGGTTTTGTGATCTCGACACCGATTTAGGTGAGATCGTGATAGGGTGAGGGTGGAGGTGGTTTAACCTATGGATTCCCCTAGTTTTTTATGGATTGGTTTATCGCATGAGATACCACATTCATGCTCGGAATATGGCCTGGGGGTGATTGGCTAAAGAAAGATCTATTTCAGCCAATCTATAGTCGAGTGGAATGTGGAAGTTCCGAACCCAGTTGGAATTTGCCTATGGTTAATAAAAGCCAAGTTTCTCTTTCTTTTGGTAAGGAAATGTACTGGCTATTATGTGGCTTTAATGATTGTTCTCTTATGGTTATTTATTTGTTTATATGCTCGTTATAAGCATGGTTTTATGAAATATCTCATTCATGGCTCTATTCATGTTTTTACTTATAATTGAATAAATAATGGATGCAAGACCTAATTGATGTTATGATAACTAATGTGAGAAGGTAGATACCCTTCTCATTAAACCTCAGATAAGTTTTCAGTCCCTTATGTTGAGGATTGCATTCATGACTTGTAGCTTGCATGTTCATCATGTGTTTGATAGAATGACTGTCATGGTTGGGCTTGGTTAGGTGAAGTTCTTGATCAAGTTTTATGTTAGAGGATTTGCCTTGGTGTCATTTATTGTCTCAAAAGGTCTCATCAAGTTTTAGGCAGTGCTTTGGAGTAGCCCTAAAAAGTGGCTTAAATCTTGCAGTCTCTAGCATAGAATTGGTTGAAAAAGACCGCGGTCTCTCCTTTGTAGGCATTGTGGGAGTGACTGGGGGGTTCTAGTCACATGGAGACCTTCTCATGGGAGCGAATGGGGGTTTAACTCATTAAAAGGCTAGGTAAATTTAGGGGTTGGGTGCCTAGAGTGGTGGATTAGCTCCTGGGGGTCCTGTAGCACCTAAGGGAGGTATGTAAGGTCTTGTTTTGTCGAATCCATTTCCTTAAGGTCATATAAGATGTTGAGTCTTATCATAGTGACCCTTAGTTCATGTTTACCCCAGGTAAGCCTGTGAAAGTGGGTAAATGTGGGGGGAGGTGGTTACAAAAATCATCAAGAAGGTCTGATGCCCTCTCACAATAATTGCAATAACACCTGTTATGTCATGCATTCATTAACCATTCATTTACTAATAAAAACATGTTGAGATCCATAACTAGAGTCTGTCATAAAACCATTCTTATACCCAACATATAACCAGAATAATAAAAGTGATAGAACAACCATTAAAGCCACATAATAAAAAGTATGAACACTCAAGAAATACAAGAGGAAAAAGAGTTTTATTAACGTATGCAAATCCAACAAAGTCAAGGACTTCTACATACCACCCGACCATAGCTTGGGCTGAACCAAATCTTTCTTTCAGCTAATCAGCCCCGTGCCATATTCCAAATGTGAATGTGGGATCTCGTGGAATAGACCAACCAAAACCAAACAAGGGCTTCTAGAGGCCAAACCACCTCAACCCTTGACCAGTGATTCCACCTCATGGTCAAACATCATTAACCATCACCAGATCAGTCTCTACCCAATCTGTCTAGGGCTCCAGAGCATTTGTTCCAACCCGGCTCCAGGAATAATAACTCAACCCACAACTACTGTAGGGCTCTAGAGTGTTTGTCCAACCAAGGCTCTAGGACTAGTAACTCAACCCACCAAGGGCTCCAGGGCATTTTTCCAACCAAGGCTCCAGGACTAATAGCTCAACCCAAACTGTTTCAGGGCTTCTAGAGAATTTTTCCAACCAAGGGTCCAAGAACTAGTAACTCAACCCACAACCATAAGGAACATGAACAACGATCAAAAAACAAATTGGAAAACCCACAACACCATGGCTATCTAGGAAATGGAAAGGCTAGGCAAAACCACTGTTAATCTAGGAAATCATCCATGCCAATGATAGATCATGTTAAGACTAGAAAGGAAATCATACATGCAACTCCATACCTACAAAGTAATTCCACTGTAGCTATTGATGCCACTATCTTGTGCTTTCCCACTTTCCTTTGCCTTCTTTTCTAAATCCAATGAAAACTAGAGTGATCCAAGTATGCCCCAAGAATACTCTAAGTGTGCAAGAGAGAGAGAGAGAGAGAGAGAGAGAGAGAGAGAGAGCTCCAAGCTAAAACTAATAAAAGTCTGAACTGACAAAAGCTCGTGAATTGATCCTTAGAAGCTTTTTTATTATTGAGGCCTCTATTTTCTTCATTTTCCTGCAGTTTTTCTCATGCAATTATGTGACCTTTCACCTTCCTTTTCTCCTATTTTTTTCATAAATAAAATGCCAATTAATCCCTCTTTGCCTTTGTCAATTCCTTTTCCAAATTCCTTATCCATAATAAACCAAACAAACACCCACCAAGATGTTTTGCCCAACATTTAGCTTGGAATATGTGTCCCATGAACTTGGTCTTATTTTTCCTTTATTAACTTTATTACATGAACTTTTAACCCGATTCTATTACAAACCTCTCCCCCTTAGGGGAACACCATCCTTGGTGTTCAATGAAACCTATAAATCAATGAGCCATTGAAAACAAAACATACTGCATATGGAGCTTTATAACAAAACTTGTTACAATATTTACAATGACCACTACTGAAAACATGACAATCAGATGGTTTTCTGGAGCTTTATAACACAAATCATTATGATATATACAATAACAAATACATATACACCCATTCACATTTGCTTCAGCCAACAAATAATCATGTTGTCTATGGAGATTTATAAACATAGCTTGATATAATATTTACAATAATATACACATATACACATGCACATTTGCTCTAACTAACAAATAAAAGGATACAATTCTCACATCAACAACAAGGGAATCCATAGGCTCACACCTCCACCCTCAAAGTAGTACCAGGATTCACCTCCTTCGTAGGAAGTCTAGAATTCACTGCCAAAGTCAAACCTGCATCCAATGTCCAATGTTACAATCTTGTGCCACTTGTCCTCTTAGTGAATAATTATCAGCTCATTGTTCCAGGGCACACTCCCAATGTACTCTTGATTCCATCTAGCAATGTTAATGAACAAAAAAAAAAATTTCTTGACCTTCCCTTCTCTTCTACAGAGTCCCTCAAGAAATTTAGTCACTCCCTTCCCTGTAGTCACACACCTTCCAAGTTTTGCGAGCATCCCCTTCTTTGATACACAATCCCTTGGGTGACCCTTCCCTTGGCAAGGTTTCCTCGCATTAGAAGGTCTAAAAACCAAGGCATATCCCTGCCTTAAAACCATCATACCAATCATAGAATACTCATGAAAATCAATGGACATTATTGGGTACCAGTGTCCCACAATGGCCCTGCTCTTGGAGTGCTTCACTAACATACTGCTACTTGTTCCAATTCCTTTTGTTGTTGCTGCTAATTCTTACATTCATTTTAAACCACCCAACCCAAACATTTTCCATGCTTTCTTTTACTAGGTAGATAATTTCCATTAGACTCAAAATAAATTCAAATAAATTCAAATCATACCTCATTGGTGGCTCATCAATAAGGTACACTTCCAATTATGTTTACTTCCTGCCACAACAAGTCAAACTAGTTGTTCGATCAAATCATCATGTATTAACATATCACATCTAATTAAATCAAAATGAAAACATCATAAATCAAAGTCATGAATCACATGTAGCCATCATAAGTCAAAATCATAGATCACATGCATAAATAAAACTAAAATAAAATACTGATACTTATCCTTTAATCAATTCATTGCTTCTGCCTTTGTCTTTTTTCCATACACACACTGGATCAGTTGCCACATCTATAAAGCACCAAATACCTTCTCTTCTCTTCAATCATATACGCATACATACAATGTACATCACACAGATACACCCACACATATTGTACAACACTACATATACATACACCTACACCTGGTGTACAATACAACACAATACATACTCCTACATTTGGTGTACAACAAAATACATATTCTTACATAGAGTACAACACAACAAATACACATGTCGTGATGCAACGACTACACAATACTCGTGACATAATAGTGCATATACACAACACAACATGTATGACATGTACATAATACCACATGTACGACAACACCACATGTACACAACACCACCTGCACAACATGTACACAACACCACCTGCACAACATGTACACAACACCACCTACACAACGTGTACACAACACCACATGCACACAACAATGCATGTACCATATGTAGATAGCACCACATGCACACGACACCACATGTATAACATGCAAACTGTTGATTTTTGTGTAGTTTGGGAGGTACTCCAAGCCCTAGTGTTCAAGGGTTGGAGGTCAAAGCTCCACAAGTAGGCTTGTGGGCTTAGAACCCAAGCCTAGGGTTTTGCACCCATAGATATTTGGGTAAAAACTGTGATGAGTCTTTGACATGTGATGGATGAGGATGATAGCTCTCGACTATACGATTCTAACACAATGAGAATCATCCGATTCCGAGTTGTCGTTG
Organism: Pinus taeda; assembly: GCA_000404065.3. Classification (NCBI taxonomy): domain Eukaryota; kingdom Viridiplantae; phylum Streptophyta; class Pinopsida; order Pinales; family Pinaceae; genus Pinus; species Pinus taeda. The sequence goes on from APFE031647977.1 coordinate 50,765, forward strand.
ACGAGTTATGAATTTTTGAAGTTATATGATAGAGTTTTCACACATGTTAAGGTCGGCTTGGTGTTAAGTTAACTTAACTAGTTATGGAAGCCCCTAGATTGTGACATTGTGAGGCTCCTCATTTGTGTATAAATAGAGGGTGAGTGTGAGAGCATTTGATCATCTTGGAGGCACAAGGAGAGGAACTTGATTAGGGAAAGAAGGAGGAGACTACTTTTATTTTAGGGCCGTAGGTTAGGGTTGATTCCAATGAAGGAGGAGAGGTTGCATTTGGGTCTCTTTGTGACTGTTTGGATGCCAAATAAATATTGCAAGAAGGCCGAGTTTCTTAGGGTTTTTAATGAGAAAGTTAGGACATGTTTTGGGGATGGTTTTGTGGGAAAACCCTTATTGGAGGAGTTGTTGTTCAGTACAAGAATTTTGAAGGATGTCATAGCCCTAGAGTGAGGGTCGAAGTATGGTTGTAGGGCTTGATATAGCTCAGAACTTTTGTGTGTAGGAGCAGGCCCACAAATAGAGGAACCCACAACAAAACAAAAGTAAGTTTAGGTATATTTGTGCATGAATTATGGTGTGTTATGGCATTGTTTTGGGCCGCAGGAGTTGGGTGCTACAACATTGGATTGGAGGGCTAATTAGATGAATTAAGAGGCCTAGGAGTACTCTCCTAACTCAGTCACAATCAACAAGGGAGGGCCGTAGCAAGAACAGGGGTCATCTCCATCTGTTTAAGGGCTAGTTGGTTGTTGTTGGTATAGGACTGTTGTAGGGTGTTGTGAGGAAGGTCCTCAAGCCCTAAGTACATATTTTTGTGGCTAGTTCGGAGAATATAGGAAGTAGTCCTTTGGGAGAGGATTATACCATGATTAGAAAATATATTGGGGTTGCTTTTGTGTGCCCTAACTAGTCCTATGAAGGCACAAATCCCAAGGCAAGGAGGCAACAAGAGTATTTGCAGATGTCTTCTTGATTGATGGGAAGCTTGTAGGAGGCCTTAGGAGTTGTTTGGAGGAGCCCACATTGATTGTTGGTAGGCCTGCCAAGAAGCCAAGGTGATAACATGCACATTAGATTGGAAGGCAAGAGGACAACAAGAAGGTGTGTTGCAGATGTTCCCTTGGTTGATGAGTTGATAGTGTCCTAGAAGAAGAAAATTTGTTGGTGCCCATATTTGTGCAATAGCTCCTTTATTACAGAGCAAAGGGAAAATTGGTGGAGTTTGTGGGTAGCCATGTGTAGGGGTCTCCTAAGTGTGGGGATTCCATAATTAGGTGCATATGCTACAATGTGGACTTGGTCTCTCATGGACTATTGGAGGGCGGCATGAGAGAAGACAAAGTGTGGATGTGATTGGGCACTTATGGTCTACTAGAGGATAGTGTGATAGTGTCGAAGTTGGAGCCCAGTGAAAAACACCTTGATGGACAAAGGTGGTTGCAAGAGAGGCAGTTGTTGAGCTCAAGGGTCTGATCAACTAGGAGTAGTTTGTGGAGCCCAAGACTTGTGTGTGGAGAAGGATTTCTATAGCAGATGATGGGCAATCCTCTTAGCCCGTGTTCATTGTGAGAGATGGACATCTTGCAGTGATAGGTGGAAGCCCTCTGTGCCCTATGTCGGTCCTCATTGAAGCAGTGCAGGAAGACCATAGTGGGTGGAAGTCCCTAAGTAGATGAGGAGAAACAATGGGCAGTTGAGAGTTGTTTGCAAGTGAAGTTGTGAACAACTCAGAAGGAGTCTCAATGTGATGTGGCCTTGATGGACAAAGGCACAACTAGAAATAAAATAGAATAGACTAGATTCAGTGGCTAGATGGACTTGGAGCATTGATAGAGGCAGGAGCTGCATATCAGGACCTGAAGGACCAAGCAGGTACATAGTACGATTGAGGGGAGCTGAGAGAGTTGGCTTCATTAGCCAGATGGTTAGAGTATCTTGTTGAGGGTAGATTGGATGTTGATGAACTGACACCAAGCCCCAATTTGTATTCTTTTACTAGTGGATGTATGAGGGCCATTATCCCTGGTACGTGAGCCCTAGACTATTGTATTATATGTTGTTTAATATAACAAAGTTGGGTTGAAAATTGTAGAAAGTTCTATATATTCTGTGCATTTGTGACTTACTGTTGTTCGTATTCCACTGTGCAAAGTAGTATCATTGAGATTCTTGGTTTGTGTTGGGCATGGAATCCCCCCCACAGCATGGTTTGGGGCTCAAAGCCCAAGTTTTGAGTAATATTATTGTAAAAACTCCGCGAATTGTGGGCGCGGAGCACGAATTGTATGTTAGAGTCATAGGGCTACCCACTTAAGTTTTGAATGTAGTGTCGGCCTACCCATAGTCCACGGACCATGGGATTGTATAAATAGAGCAAGGCTCTAAGTTGTAAAGTAGTTAAGTTAGCCAATGAATGGAGTCTGAAAGATAGCGAGCATAGAGCAAGAGTCTAGTATCTTGGGTCGTAGTAGTAGAAAGAGGATTTGCGGCTGAGTGCAAAGAGGCCTAGTAGAGTCTGTAGCTGAGTGTGTGGACCATTGGAACTAAGTGAATAGGGCAGAGTCTGTAACTAAGAAGGAAGAATAATAAAGAGAAGTTTTATCTGAATTCCGTGTATCCATTCTTATGTTATTACATGTTTGATATCAAGTGAAATTGTATTGTTTATTTACTGCGCGCTGTTATGAATGGTGAATATTGTTATGTATAAATGAAAGCATATAGATAAGCTAAGTTAATCAACTAATATCACGTTCATAGTAAGGATTTGGATAATAACACTGTCTGGCCCCCGAGTAGGGCTGCGCGAAGGCAGCATAACTAGCTGCAAGGTACCGATAAGTGCACGTCGCGATGTGCGCGCAGGGTCAAACCGCGGACCACTTTGAACCCATCAGAGATCCGCAGGGTGTAGAAACCTGGTTCTAGCACCCTCCCATACTACTTTGGGTAAGGCCTTAGTCTACGCTCCGCGGACTATTGCTGAAAGGGCCCATAGTATTGGGATTTGTTTAGCTAAATCATCTCTGAACTTGGGTCAGGCCCCACCAAGCCAACAAATGGTTCCGTTGCTAGGATCAGGATTTGCATAAGGGATGTCTGATGTCATTTCACTAGAATCCAATGAAGAAAGAAATTAAAGGGTGGTTAGATAGAAAGATTCACGAGTTCGCGACGTAGGAAAGCAGGAATCCACGGGTATCAAAGGAACATTGGTTGGAGCACTACTTATATACAGAAATCCACGAAATTTTCTTTGTGTCCTTCCCCTTTGAGTTGTATGAGTGGATTGCGAAGCTAGCAGATAGTCAGGGAAGGTGTAGGCTCGACAAATGAATTGTGTGGACTCCAAAATTAGTGTGTAGACTAGAAGCATCAGAAGATAAGATCGCACCTATTATGGACCATTGGATTGATCGAATTATAGGGGGTTTATCACCGAGTTCGTTGTAGACACAACTGTCAGCTACAGTGAGGCGGAACAACCCTTCCTCAAAGGACTAGAAGGTAAGTACATTAAATCTCTGAACACTTGGATTAAGATGTTATTGTGTGAAAATGGGGTTATGCGAATAAATTTATGTTTGGGGCTACGTGAAGTGGGAGGCTCTACAGAAACGAAGGTAGCGAAGAGATAGAGAATAACCCCTTGATTTTGCCTTAACGGGAAAGCAAGGAAGAGCTCGCTTATGTTTCTCCAAGAAGCACGATCAGTTTGATAAGGCAGTGAATTCTGCACCTACCACCTCCACCTACACCATCACCAGTCTCACCATCTTCACCTCCATATCTTCCCACACCACCTTTGCCACCACCACAGTCGATGGCAAGCGCGATAAAATTGTTGGTATTCAGGGGAGTAGGGAACGAAGATTCAGACCAATTTTGGTTCATGGTAAGGGCCATATGGGAAGCACAAGGAGTTGTGGATGACAATATAAAGAAGGCAACGTTGGTGAGCATGTTGCAGGATCGTGCACTGACATGGTACATTAAGCATTCTAATGAACATCCGAAAGCGGGGATCAAAGATATCCAGGCCGTGCTGAACATGGAATTTAGCTGGCCAAGGTTGGAGACACAATCAATTAACGGGTTTAAGGAGATCACGATGCTTCCAGGTGAGACCCCATGGGATCTAGACCACAGACTGAAGAGTATGATTCGTGAAGCCAACATGACCTTAACAAATGGGCAACATCTCGCATGGTTTGTAGCTTCACTAACACCGCATTTAAGACCGACGTTGTTGCAGTAGAAGTTATCCACCCAGGCTAAAGCTTTGGAGATTTCAATGAGACTTCATGAGACCCCAATACAAGATCTTGGTTTGGGAGTCCAACAAATCCACGTGCAACTACAAAATTTGAGTTTGGAAATGCAGAGTTTGAAACAGGACATGACAACTCACCTAGAAGCGCGCAATGAGGTATGGTGCATAAAATGCAAAGGCCAGGGGCATGACAAGGACCATTGTCCAGGCTTTGTGAATTACTTGGTGGGAGGAGGGTTGATGCCATTAAGACTAGAGGCACAAGTAGGACTGAGCGCGATGCCTACACTATGGTGCGCGATCTGTCAGATAGGAGGAAAACACACTACGGATAACTGTCATCTATTGCAGAAGTATATGCAGACGTCCCAATAAGTATTCTATAATTTCTGCAGGTTAGTAGGCCATGATGAGCACACCTGTAGAAGTTATGAGCTAATGATGGATCAGACTCCTACCTACAGGGTGCAGGCCGAAACATGAGCCCTTAACCCAAATGCGGGAATGGCGTGTGTCATATTTCAGGGGCGCAAACGAGGTCGAGGTGGAATGGGACCAGGAAGGGGTTGCGGACAATTAATTTGTTACAATTGCAGAGGGCAAGGGCACTATGCTTGCGATTGTATGAATCTGATGAGAACATCATGTTTATACTATACTCAGTTTGATCATGAGGTAGAGGACTGCCCTACACTGATAGCGAGGCTGCGTGAGAAAGGGGTACTCTAGCCTCCCCCGACTCAGAATTTGCAAATGATGAGGTCTGAGTTGCACGAAGAGGACCCAAATGTAAACATAGTGCTCAAATGTGGTATCACGAGAGGAGAGGACAAAGGTAAGTAGCCTAAAGAAAGTGTGTGGGTTCGCAAGGCTCCTACAAAGGAACCTGAATTTGATCTGAAGTGCATGAAGGAGACATTCATGGAAGCTAAGAAGAGCTTCACAGAGGCCTCCACTTCAGGTAGTAAGGATCAATTAGAGCTAGGGATGGATCCTTCAATGATCACTACCTTTCTAGAGACATGTATGAAACTGCTGCGCAACAACAAGGCTATAAAAGGGCTGCAGGAACTTATCACTAGGTGCATTGGGTTAGGAGAACCGTACGTAGTCTAGAAACTCGGAAAGCACACATCTCGAACAAGAAGGGAAATGAGATTGACTGCACAAATCGAGGAGTATGAAATGTATCAAGTAATTCTGGATCTAAGATTGGACGTGAATGTACTACCAAAACAAACATGGGAATGCATGGGTAGACCCGCACTACAATGGTCTCCTATTCAATTGCGAATGGAAAACCAATAGAAGATCCTACCCATGGGAAGATTGCAAAGAGTAACGGTGGATATTGAAGGTGCGAGCGCGTTGGAAAATTTCGAAGTGATACAGATTTTCGATGACAACAATCCCTATCCCACACTACTAGGAATAGACAGGGCCACTGATATGAATGGAGTAATAAATCTAAAGAAGCGCAAAATGATTTTTGAGAAAAAGTCACTACGCGTAGTGGTGCCTTTAGATCCTATGGAAGGAGTGTGCTACACAGATCCAGTGTGCAACGACGAGAGCGACGACGAGCTAGACTTTGTCTACAAGATTAACTCTCGGGAACAGGATTGGGTTAATCCTACAGTAGATGGCTGGATTTCATGGGAGCGTGAAATCTCTTGCACATCAGATTCGGATAAGGAAACAAAACGATGGCAAAACCAGTTACACGAGGTAACCACACTCAATTGCAACATGATGGTTAGATCACTACGTTGCGTGACAATAGAGGTAAGGGATCTACCTATGTATGAGGGGTTGACAACGGTGGATGAATTCCTGAACAAATTTGAAAGCGTAGTGTCGGAACAACAACGGTTCGATGCTCTAAAATGGGCACTGCGCGTGATGCCCGCAAGGTGGTGGGGTACGCATTAGAGAAGCTTTGAGGACTGGCGTGGATGCAAAAGGATGATGCGCCTACGATTTGGGAAATTGTCGATGCGGCTAGTAGACAAGTATGATGGACGAAATGATCCATGTACACACCTCGCGAAATGGACCAAGGTCTACGGGGAAGAGCCACAACCTGAATGGGTACATTTGTTCTATCATACCCTGGATGTCATACCCATGAATTTGTATACTGAGACAGAGCTTCACCATGGTATGAGCGAATGGGATATATTGCGCGAGGGATTTCTATTAACTTTCACATTTGAAGATCATTAGTGGGATACTATTGACGATGCACTACAGGCAGTAAAAGCATCTATCTTCAAAATACCCTAGGAGCCAATGGAAGTACTTCAGCTAGAATGGGCAACACAACTAAGTTGCATTCTAGAGTGTTACAATTTAATGTTGAGGAGGATGATGAGGACCCGTGAAATATTAACATTCCAGAAATGGAAGGCTGTTGCAAGGTTCGAGGACCATTGATTGAGGATGCCGACATCACCGCGCCACTAAAAACAAAGTAGGTAAACATTGGAACGGAGGCGGAGCCGCAGTACGCAATGCTTGGGGACTATTGGGATGATGCCATGGTGGATAAGGTCGTTGAGTTACTCCACAAATACCAAGACTTGTTCCTGACCAAAATTACAGACTTGAAAGGGATCATTGGCGACTTAGGGATGATGAAGATCACCCTAAAACCTAACGCAAAGCCAGTTAAGTAATGACCTTACCACTTGAATCTGAAATATAAGGAAAAGGTCCATGAAGAATTAGACAAAATGCTTGCAGCTGGAATTATTGAGCCAGTGGAAGAATCTAACTGGGTGAGTCCTATGGTAGTGCAGGAGAAAAAGCAGAAGGGAGAAATAAGAATATGCGTGGACCTCAGGAAGCTGAACGACGTCTGTGTACACGATCCATTCCCAATACCGTTCACAGATGAAGTACTGGAGAATGTTGGCGTCCAGGAAGCATACTAGTTCACAGATGGGTTCTCAGGGTACCATCAGATCAAGATCGTGCCAGAAGACAGGAGCAGAATGACCTTCACAATGGAATGGGGTTGCCTCCAATACACTGTTATGCCATTTGGATTGAACAACACGCTAGCCATCTTTTCACGCATCATTGTGGCTGCATTCAAAGAATGCATCCACAAGTTCTTGGAGGTCTATCTGGATGATTGGCCTGTCTTTGGATTAGTTAAGCACCATGTAACAAGCTTACGCTTGATGCTAGATACTTGCCGATGACACCAAATTGCACTGAATGTTAAGAAGTGCACATTCCTTGTTCCCTTTGGAACCAACTAGGACATGTAGTCTGCAAACAAGGACTGATGGTGGACCCTACGAAGATCGTTGTTATTCTGAATTTGGAAGCACCGCGAAGTGTTAAACAACTGTGTGCTACCTTGGGACACACCGGATGCTACAAAAAGTTTATCAAAAGCTATGCCCAAATCACTACGCCAATGGAAAAATTATTGAAAAAGGATGTTACATTTTGTTGGAATGAAGACTGTATGAAAAGTTTGGATGTCTTGAAGGGGAAATTGGCCTTCGTTCCAATCTTGGTCTTCCCAAAATGGGATGTGGACTTTCATGTCCATGTTGATGGGTCATGTATCACGTTGGGAGTAGTGCTCACATAGGAGGGCGGGGAAGGTTTGGATCACCCTATCGTGTTTACAAGTTGGAGGTTGTCCAAAGTAGAGAAGAAATATTCCACCATCGAGTGTGAGGGGTTAGCAATGGTGTACATGCTCCAAAAGTACGGACACTATTTACTTGGAGGACATTTCAAGATGTATACCGATCATTCCACATTGAAATACCTGGTCAATAAGCCTGTGTTGGGGGGGCGCATATGCAGGTGGCTCTTATTGTTCTAGGAGTATGATTTTGAGGCCATAGTCAAGCCAGGATGCCTGATGCAAGACCGGATCACTTGTCGCAAATTGAGACAGGCGAGGAACCCACTAATTTGGAGGAGGGACTACCTAATGCACAACTCTTTGCAGTGCGCATGGCGAACGGGCACTTCAAAGATATAATCCATTTTCTAACAGCAGGGATGGTGCCAAAGGAATATTCCATCCAACAGAAGGAGGAATTGGTGGTACGCGTGATGGATTTTTCTGTCATCGCGGGGCACCTATACAAAATGGGAAATGATGAGATGTTGCACATATATGTACTTGAATTCGAACGAAGCCAGATCCTCACGGAAGCACATGGGGGTGCTGCAGGAGGACACTATGCAGGACACATGACCGCATAAGATTCTTCGTGCAAGGTTATGGTGGCCAACCCTACACTAGGATTCGAAAGCGCATTGTAAGGCCTGTGATATATGTCAAAGGACTGGAAAACCATCGCGGAGGGATGAGATGCCGTTAAATCCACAAATGACACTACATCTGTTTGAGAAATGGGTAATCAACTTTGTGGGACCGATTAAACCTCAGGGAAATATGGGCACACGCTACATCATCACCATGACAGAGTACCTAACATGATGGGCGGAAGCGCAGCTGGTCAAAGACTGCACGGCCGCCACGGATGCAAAGTTTTTGTTCAAAAATGTGTTGACCCAATTTAGTTGTCAAAAAATCTTAATGAGTGACCACGGAACACATTTCCTGAATGAAACCATCAGCGTGCTCACAGAAGAGTTCTAGGTGTATCATTAGAAAAGTACACTATACCACCCACAGGCTAATGGGACAGTAGAGACATTCAACAAAATATTAGAGACTATGCTGACCAAAGCATGCAACGTGCAACGAAATGATTGGGACATACGCGTACCTATCGTGCTATGGGCTTATAGAAAAATGTACAAGAAACTGACAGGACAGACACCTTCCTAGTTTGTTTATGGCATGGAAGTTGTCATGCTGATGGAATATATCGTACCTAGTCTACAAATAACAACGCTTACAGGCATGACAGACTGCAAGGCTCTGGAAGAAAGGCTCGTGCAATTAGAAGAACTCGAGGAAGAATGGTTTTTGGTTGGATTTCATCAACAGGTACAAAAGCAGCATGAAAAAGCCTGGCACGACCGCCATATCAAGTTGTGCACCTTCAAGGTAAATGACTTAGTGTTGTTGTATGACAGCAAGTTTGAAATTTTTTTAGGAAAATTCAGAATGCACTGGCTAGGACCATACGTGGTTAAGGTGGTCACAAACAGAGGCGCGGTCCAGCTAGTCAACCTAAATGGAGAACCCTTCCCAACAAATGGAAATGGCAGCAGCTTGAAGCCCTACACGGGTGGGCCGGCTGTCTGACTAACCTACCAAAGTACAGTCCTTGCAACCCAAGGAATCAGACAAGGGCGCGGGACTATAAATATACGCAACAGATATGGTACAGATGTAAGAACACAATTCAGAAGAGAGAATGCAACAGGTACAGCAAGATGCAGCGCAGTGCGCTGCAGACATCAGGACCAGCTGGAGGGACTTCGCACCAAGATCGCTACTCGATATAGTGACTCGAGGGCGAGTCATGATGTTTGTGTTTGGGGCCTGTTGGGCATGGAATCCCCCCCATAGCATGATTTGGGGCTCAAAGCCCAAGTTTTGCGTACTATTATTGTAAAACTCTGTGAATTACAAGCACGGAGTGTGAATTGTATGTTAGATTCATAAGGCTGTCCACCCTAAGCTTTGAATGTAGGGTCAGCCTACCCATGGTCTATGGACCATGGGATTGTATAAATAGAGTAAGGCTCTAAGTTGTAAAGTAGTTAAGTTAGCCAATGGATGGAGTCTAAAATATAGCGAGCATAGAACAAGAGTCTAGTATCTTGGGTCGTAGTAGTAGGAAGAGGCTCCATAGCTGAGTGCGCAGGGGCCTAGTACAGTCCGCAGACCCCTACAACTGAGTGTGCAAGGCAGATTCGAGTCTGTAACTAAGAAGGAAGAATAATAAAGAGAAGTTTTATCTGAATTCCATGTATCCGTTCTTATGTTATTACATGTTTGATATCAAGTGCAATTGTACTGTTTATTTACTGCGCACTTTTATGAATGGTGAATATTGTTATGTATAAATGAAAGCATATAGATAAGCTAAGTTAATCAACTAATATCGGGTTATTAGTAAGGATTTGGATAATAACACTGTTCGGCCCCCGAGTAGGGCTACGCGAAGGCAGCATCATTGGCTACGAGGTACCGAAAAGTGCGTGTAGCGACATGCACAAAGGGTCAAACCGCAGACCACTTTGAACCCATTAGACATCCCCAAGGTGCAGAAACCTGGTTCTAGCACCCTCCCATACTAATTCGGGTGAGACCTCAGTCTGCGCTCCGCGGACTGTTGCTAAAAGGTCCAGTAGTACCAGGATTTGTTTGGCTAAATCATCTTTGAACCTGGGTCAAGCCCCATCAAGCCAATAGTTTGGTAGTGTCAGAGATTTTAAGATTCTATCCTAGAACCAAGATCATGGAAATTCAACATGGTATCAGAGCATATCTAAGCTATGTTGAGGGACAGTAAATCAGAGTGTGCACATCGAAGCAACTTAGAGGGAGTTATGGGTGTCTGGATCATGGAGTAGAGGGTTCATATGAAGACATGGAGATTTGTTCTCGATAGAATACATGATGAGATGGACTGAGAGTTCTAGTGGATCATTGGTGAAACTGGTGCACTTTAGTATGTTCTGTGGCAGTTTGTACATCGTCGACTTCCTATGTCTTGTTATGGATGGTTGGGACAACTCGAGAGTTTCTTTGGCATGGACGATACCAGGTTGATCGAGATGGCTTCATGTGATGGACTGGATATTGGTAGGATAGAGTCTTCATTAGATCGTGATGTTGCATATCCAACATTGGTGGGTTTTGCACAAGTGGTATTTGATCTAGGAGGATGAGTGCTTGCAGGATTGGGCTAGTGGAGATTGTGTAGGCTTAGAGGGAGTATAGTCTTAGAGGGATAATCCCTATGGAGGTTCAGGATCTTCAGGTTAAGATGCGATGAGGCAGAGGCACTATCAAGATTGTCGGATTCATTCTATAGGGTATGCTGCAGTGATAGATGCCAGCTGGGCTAGTGTCATCATCAGATGATGTTGGTTACTTCCTAGTCTTGGAAGTACCTCCCTCATTAAGAGGAAGTTTTGATTTTTGTGTAGCTTGGGAGGTACTCCAAGCCCTAGTGTTAGAAGGTTGAAGGTCAAAGCACACAAGTAGGCTTGTGGGCTTAGAACCCAAGCCTGGGTTTTTTTACCCATATATGTTTTCGTTAAAACTGTGATTATTCTTCCACATGTGATGAATGAGAATGATAGCTCATGGTGAGACGATTCTAAGACAACGAGAATCATTTGATTCCTGAATTGTTGTTGAGGAGTTATGAATTTTTGAAGTTATATGATGGAGTTTTCACACAGGTGTTAAGGTCAACTTGGTGTTAAGTTGACTTAAGTAGTTATGGAAGCCCCTAGATTGTGATGTTATGAAGCCCCTCATTTGTGTATAAATATATTGTGAGTGTGAGAGCATTTGATCATCTTGGAGGCACAAGGAGAGGAAGTCGATTATGGCAAGAAGGAGGAGATTACTTCTGTTTTAGGGCCACAAGTTAGGGCTGATTCCAGTGAAGGAGAAGAGGTTGTGTTTGGGTCTCTTTATGATTGTTTGGATGCCAAATAAATCTTGCAGGAAGGCCAAGTTTCTTAGGGTGTTTTCTGAGCAAGTTAGGACCTATTTTGGGGATGGTTTTGTGGGAAACCCTTTTTGGAGGAGCCGTTGTTCAATACAGGAATTCTGAAGGATACCATAGCCCGAGAGTGAGGGTCAAAGTATGGTTGGAGGGCTAGATATAGCCTAGAACTTTAGTGAGTAGGAGTAGGCCCACAAATAGAGGAACCCGCAACTAAACAAAGGTAAGTTTTGGTATATTTGTGCATGAATTATGGTGTGTTATGGCATTGTTCTCGGCCACAGGAGTTGGGTGCTACAATAGTGGGTTGGAAGGCTAATTAGATGAGCCAAGAGGCCTAGAAGAACTCTCCTAACTTAGCCGCAGTCAACAAGGGAGGGGAAAAACAAGAACAAGGGACATCTCCATGTGTTTAAGGGTTGGTTGTTTGTTGTTGGTACAAGAGTGTTGTAGGATGTTGTGAGGAAGGTCCTCAAGCCCTAAGCATAGAATTTGATGCCTAGTTTGGAAAATAAAGGAAGAAAACATTTGGGGGAGGATTACACCATGATTGGACAATAGTTTGGGGTTGTTTTTGTATGTCCTAACTAGTCTCGTGAATGCATAGATCCCAAGGCAAGGAGGCAGCAAGCGTATTTTCATATGTCTTCTTGATTGATGGGAAACTTGTAGGAGGCCTTAGGAGTTGTTTTGAGGAGCCCACATGGATTTTTGGGAGGTCTACCAAGTAGCTAAGGTGATAATAGGCACATCATATTGGAAGGTAAGAGGACAACAACAAGGTGTATTACAGATGTTCCCTTGGTTAATGAGTTGATGGTGTCCTAGAAGAGGAAAAGTTATTGGTGCCCAGATTCGTGCAATAACTCTTCTATTGCAGAGCAAAGGGAAAATTGATGGAGTTTGTGGGTAACTATGTCTAAGGGTGTCCTAGGTGTGGGGATGCCCTAACTAGGTGCATATGCTACATCATGGACTTGGTCTCTCATGGATTGTTGGGGGGTAGCGTGATAAAAGACGAAGTGTGGATGTGATTGGGAACTTATGGTCTACTAAAGGACAGTGTGATAGTGTTGAAGTTGGAGCCTGGTGATAACACCTTGATGGGAAAAGGTGGCTGAAAGAGAGGCAGTTGTTGAGCTCAAGGGTCTAATCAACCAGGAGCAGTTTGTGGAGCCCGAGACTTGTGTGTGGAGAAGGATTTCTACAACAGATGATGGGAAATCCTCCTAGCCTATGTTCATTGTGTGAGATGGACATATTGCAGTGATAGGTGGAAACACTTTGTGCTCTATGTTGGTATTCATCGGAGCAGTGCAAGAAGACCAGAGTGGGCGGATGTCCTTGAGTAGCTGATGAGCAACAATGGGCAGTTGAGATTTGTTCACAAGTGGAGCTATGAACAACTTGACACGAGTCTCGATGTGTTGTGGCCTTGATGGATGAAGGCACAACTAGAAAGAAGATTGGATGGCCAAGATTTCGTGGCCAGATGGACTTGGAGCATTGATAGAGGTAGGAGTTTCAGATTGGGAGCCAAAGAACTGGGTAAGTACAGGTTACGACCGAGAGGAGTTGAGAGATTCAACTTCATCAGCTAGATGGCCAGATTATCTTGTTGAGGGTAGATTGGATGTCGATGCACTAACACCAAGCCCCAATTTGTATTCTTGTACTAGTGGATGTATGAGGGCCACTATCCCTTGTACGAGAACCCTAGACTATTGTATGATATGTTTTTTAATATAATGAAGTTGGGTTGAAATTGTAAAAAGTTGTCTATATTTTGTGCATGTGTGATTTACTATTGTTTATATTCCACTGTGCAAAGTATTATCATTGAGATTCTTGGTTTAGAAGTGTTAGCTATTTTAAGATTCTATCCTAGACCCAAGATCATGGAAATTCAACACAGACCACACCATATGTTGACAACACCGCAGATATTTTAAGATTCTATCCTAGACCCAAGATCATGGAAATTCAACACAGACCACACCATATGTAGACAACACCGTATATATAGCATGCACACAACACATATGTACATAGCACCGCACATACAACATGCACACAACACTATATGTACACAGTACCACACATACAACATGCACACAACACTATATGTACATAATACCACACATGCAACATGCACACAACACTATAAGCACAGAGTACCGCACATACAACATGCGCATGACACTATATGTACACAATACTGCATATGCAACATGTACAACATATATACAATAGTAGTACTGCACATCTAGAGACCACACTGACTCTACCAAGCAACCTTGCCTCTAATGTCTTTCCACTATCCATGCTTATCCAAACATGTCGTAGATCACATTGCTTTCATTCTGTTGATGTATCCATCAACATCGTTTGTCCATGACATAAACATAAGTGCAATATAAACACATAACATCAATGCATATCCACATGATACTGACTTCATGGATTTGTCAGGGCTACTCTCCCATTTGATTCCTCATGAAACCATGAACCTCTTCATGCCATTCACCTGCATAAGTAATCATTCCTCCACAAAAATGATACTTGACAACCTTGTCAGACAACGACATACATACATATATATGTACATATAAACATTAACATAAAAAAATTGTGATCCCTAATGACACCCTATCAGATAATGGCATTCATAAATACATGTATGCATATATAGACATCAACATAATCATGATAATAACCTAATTACCAGATATCGTAAGGTCTAGGTTAAGAGAGCTCCCTTTATCCATGAACAACATAGTCAAGGCATATGACACCTCAAATCCACTTACTTTACCTTTCCTATTACCTTTCTCATGACTATCCTTCCATGGTCCATTTATCCCAATGGACCTAACCAATCCATATGGCTATCATACTCTTGCCTTCAACTGCCATTTACACATGCATTGGGCTTCATCCGAGTCTTTGATTCCCTATTGGATTTCATTCAGCTCCCCCCGAGATCCATTAACTTCCTCTTCCTGGAACCAATTCCCAAGAAGACCCTCAAAACACAAAAGGCAAGAACAAGAAATAATGAAGAAGAAAACCATGAAAACCAATAGAAATATGACACCACAAACAAAGTGGCATGGCCATGCACTAGACATAACAAATCTATAATTCAAGTGTAAACAAATCACAAAATACTGAAAGCATAAAACTAGCAAGAAACACCATGACTCAACCCCAAGGTTCCCAATTCTTCCAAGGGAAAACTCAACCTGGGACTTCTTTAATATTTCATGGAAATTTATTTTCCATGCAATCCCTTGCATCATACTACCATAGACACACAATTGTAAATGCACAAGTAAACATAACAATATACTAGTTACCTTACCTTGTTGTAGCCAACACATTGACTTGCAACTAAACATGTACATATATCATCTATCAAGGAACTCAAACCCCTTGAAGAATCTTGTCATAACTAGAAACCAATTTTTATACATGTTCAAGAACATAGCACTTGTCCACATAATGTCAAACAAAATCAAGGTTAAGAAGACTTCCTATATTCATGGAAAGCACTCATTCATTTGGAATTGTGGTTTCCAAACATATTCAAAGGAATTCTCACCTAATTCCTCCCTTCTACCTTTTTCCTTGTTGCAATTGAGTCTTATTATGTATTATCACATCACCAAGATGCCAGATATATAAAAAAATCAACTGTTACCTTGTCATGCTAATACCAAGCATGTTACCTTGCAACTACTCATACATGTCAGTCACATGTTCCAAAGATCAAGACATCATATCTATTAATTTGAAATAAACATTTACCAAGACTAACAACCATGTCATAATTTTCAATCAACTCATAGTCATTAATCATAATGCTACAACTAGCACCCACTTGCACTGAAGTACATATCAAGTGTCTCAACACATATTGTGTTAGTACAACCATCTTAAAACAATATCATTTTTTCATGCAATCTTATAGACACATATTCATATCATACCATTAATCAAACATTCAAGCAACCTATAAACATACCATGTTATATCAACCAAATACAAGACATAATAAAACTCATACCTCAACATTTCTCAAGGGAGGCTATCGCATCTACACAAGTCAGTCCATATTAGTAAGACACAATATCACAAATATATCGACTCATACTTGAATATCATAACCATAACCATATGCATAGACAAATACAAATTAGCATGATACATATATCATCAAGATCTTAACTGCAATGAACATAATCATCATGCATATGACTGCAATTCATATAACAACAAATTAATACCATTCATGACTATCCGACACATGTGCATATAACCACATTGATTAACTAGCCTCTCTCATGCATGTAACCACAACAGCAATAGAACCATATAACCATAATTCATATAACAATAATTAACCATTATACCTGCATGCCCAACATACAAACTTGTATGATGATCTGCTCTTACCCTGAGGTCTAATGTTGCAACCTCGCTCTAATGACATGCATCTCCTACTTCATCTCATCCAATCATATCAAACCCATAACATACCAAAAACATCATGATGACACAAGACCACCACATTGACCATCACAATGAATGCATAACAAGCACATAAACAACTAATATGCATGCATGAAAAATACATTCCACCCATCCAGTCTAAGTGTTGAACCTGGGAGCTGTGTACCATTCTGTAACTACCCCTCCCACATTTACCCAGTTTCACCAACTTGCCAGGGTAAACATGAGAGGAAGAGATAATATGATATGACTCAACCTCCTAAGTAAAGTTAAGGAAGTGGAATCGACAAACCAAAGCTTTGCTGACCTTCCTCAGGAGCTACACAGCCCTTGGAGCCAAACATACACTCCAAGTGCCATAACCCTTAGTTAACTTGAATTTTTAGTGATTTGGACTCCTAGTCGTTTGCATTTCAAGGAAAGCCAACAACTGTAACCTTGCTTCCCAACAACTGCAGTCTAGAATTCCTAGTTCTGTGCATGTGACCTCAGAATCTGAGCCACTTTTTCAAGGCTAGGATCCATACCTCTGGCCAGAACTTGATAAAAATTTCTAGAATGATGAATGACACTAGTACAAAGCCATTAATGAAAAACTTAGACAATAACTTGACCTAACTAGTCCTAACGATGACAGACATATCGTCAAACACATGGTGAACATGTAATCTACATGTTATAATTGCATATTTGAACATAGGGGTCTCATACTTATATGAAAATCATCAATAAGATCTGATTCCATCTCACAATAGATGCAATAACATATATTAGGTCATGCATTCATTACCATTCATTTACTAATCAAAACACATTGAGAGCCATCACTACAGTATGTCATAAAACCACGCTCATACCAACATATAACCAGAATAATAATGATCATAAAACAACCATTAAAGCCACATAATAACAGTATGAATATTCATGAAATACAAGAGGAAAAATAGATTTTATTAACATATGCAAATCCAACCAAGTTAGGGACTTCCACGTACCACCCGATCATAAATTGGGCTAAACCAAATCTTTCTTTCAGCTAATCACTCTCATGCCATATTCTAAGCGTGAATGTGGGATCTCATGGAATAGCCCAACCAAAACCAAACGAGGGCTTCCAAAGGACAAACCACCTAAGCCCTCAACTAATGATTCCACCTCACATTCGGACATCACTAACCATCACCATATCAGTCTTTACCCAAGTTGTCTAGGGCTCTAGAGTACTTGTTCCAACTCGACTCCAGGACTATTAACTGAACCCACAACTACTGCAGGCCTCCAGAGCATTTGTCCATGCTCTAGTCTATCATAAAATTGAGTGTGTCATAAAACCATGCTTATACCTATCTGTTATAGCTCCAAATCTCACTATTATGGTTTGTGATGTTGCACTCATGGCCTAGGGCAACCCCTCCTTCTAGACCTTTTCCAAAATCTAAAAAACAGTGTTTTATTCCCTATACGCGACATTGCCCTGAGTTAAACACGTGTATACGCGGGTTCATATATACCCAACCCGCGTATATGTATTAAAACACTTAAAAAAATGTAAAACTCCTTATTTTCGGGCGGAGATCGCGGGTTTTACCTGCTGATCACTTGTTAGTGTCCGTGGCCTCAACTGTTCCCAACCAATTCCTAACTAAAAAACTACTTTGGAATTGGTATAAAAAGACACCAAAGGGAAGGCCTAAGGGAGGAGAGAAGAGAGAGAAAGGTTATTCTACTAAGATTTCCCCCTTATCAGGTCTGAAGACCCTTGTGCCTTCTGTACTTCCCCCATTCGTACAGGAAACCGTTGTTTCCTTGTGATTTGATGTTCATCCTTTATTTATGACATCTTGGAGTGAGTATTGGAAGGAGATCTACTAAAGGCTTGAGGCGGGACGGATCCAGAAGGAGGCTGAGCTTTGAGCCTGCAAAGGTTGCTCAGGTGATATTGCTCTTTTTTGTACTATTCTATTTGTCTAATAAAGAAACACGTCTTGTTCCCGATATGCTTCTTTCTTTATGTTAATGATGTTTATGTTTGAATTTCATGTATGAATGGATGTCTAAAAGTTTATAACTAACCCCTTTCTTATATAACATAAAGATGATTTTTACGTGAATCTTTGTCCATATACTGCTGCATTCCTTGGAATTGTTGTTTTTGCAGGGCAAAGGAGCGGAAGGGACGTGAAGAAGGGTTTGCACCCTTGAGGAACTACCCAAACGTAGGACCTGAGGTATGTCCTTCTCACCCTTTAGAAATAGCTTTTTCTAGCATAATGGCTGTGTGTGTGCATGTTTCTTGATTTAGACAACTTTCAGTCTGCTAGGGTTCCACCCAAAAGCCCTAGGGGATAAAATCCCTCAACACTAACATATATCAGAATAATAAAAATGATATAACAACCATTAAAGCCACATAATAACAAGTATGAATACTCATGAAATACAATAGGAAAAAGAGTTGTATTAACATATGAAAATCCAACCAAGTTAGGGACTTCCATGTGCCACCTGACCATAGGTTGGGCTAAAGAAAATATTTCTTTTAGCTAATCACCCTTGTGCCATATTCTAAGTGTAAATGTGGGATCTCATGGAATATGCCAACCAAAACCAAACAAGGGCTTCCAGAGGCCAAACGCACTGAACCCTCAACCAATGATTCCACTCACAGTCGGACATCACTAACCATCACTAGATCAGTATTTACCCAAGTTGTCTAGGGCTCTAGAGCATTTGTTCCAACCCAACTTCAGGGCTGGTTACTCAACCCACAGTTGTTACAGGGCTCTAGATCATTTTTCCAACCAAGGCTCCATGACTAATAACTCAACCCACCAAGGCCTTGAGAGCATTTGTCCAACCAAGCCTCCAGGAATTAGTAACTCAACCCACAACCATAACGATCATAAGCACCAATAAGAAAACAAATGGGAAAACCCACAACACCATTTCTATCCAGGAAATGGTAAGGCTAGGCAAAACCACTGTTAATCTAGGCAATCCTCCATGCCAATGACAAATCATAACCAAATAACCACATGCATATACTATGCATGCCAAGACTAGAAAGGAAATCATACATGCAACTCGATACTTGCAATGCAATCCCACTATAGCTGTTGATCCTGTTATTCCCTTGCGCTTTCCCGCTTTCATTTGCCTTCTTTTCCAAATCCAATGAAAATTAGAGTTCTCCCAGCATGATCTAAAAATACTCTATGTGTGCAAGAGTATGAGATAGAGGGAATAGAGAGAGAGAGCTCCAAGCTAAAACAGGTAAAAGTTTCAACTAACAAGAGCCCGTGAACTGATCCTCAGAAGCCTTTTTATTATTGAGGTCTCTATTTTCTTCATTTTCCTTCAATTTTCCTCTCATGCAATTATGTGACCTTTCACCTTCCTTTTCTCCTATTTTCCTTTATTTTCATAAATAAAATTCCAATTAATGCCTCTTTGAATTTTCAAAGCCTTTGCTAATTTCCTTAGCCATAATAAACCAAATGGACACCCACCAAGATGTTCTTCCTAACATTTAGCTTGGAATACGTGTCCCATGACCTTGGTCTTATTTTTCCTTTATTAAATTTATTACATGAACTTTTAACCTGGGGTTGTTACATCATTGATGTTGCAATGCCTCTTGCAACTACACAACCATAATCTGCACATGTTTAGTTTGAAGCTGACAAGGCCATCGAATTTATTGAATGCGTTCAACACATCTGCAAGCAGGTTCATGATATCCTGGACAAATCCAATACCAAGTACAAACAACGTCAGGATCAACATCAGGTGCCACATAAGTTTCAAGTGGGTAACAAGGTTTGGTTGCATTTGCAAAAGGAACACCTTGTTGGATCCCATCGAAAGCTACGATGACTCTGATACAAGCCCCACGCCATCACCAAGGCTATGGGTGAAAATGATTTCGAGCTAAGTATCCCCCCATTCCTTGGCCTTCACCCAATATTCAATGTGGACTGCCTTTGGCCATATTTTCCACCATTTTTTGACACATCAAACATTGTTGAGCAGATGAAACCAACATAGCACAATCCATATTGCATTGAACATGCCACAACTAATAGGATCATGGACACACAAATTAAGAACACTTGCTAACAAAGGATCTCACTGTATCGAGTTGTCAAAGCCAACCATATCCTGCACCATGGCAAGTGGCTCACTAGGGACCAAGTTCAACGAAAGTTTTCTCACCTCATGGAGACCCTCAATGCAATGGGGACCATTGTTTCCTAAGAGGGGAGAACCAATCTGGGTGGATATTGGTGGCCCTTTGCTTATTCCACTTGGACCCCTAACACAATTTTCTATTAGTTTCCTATTTCAACAATTTTTTGGTCTTGAGCTTCTAGATCCGTTTTGAAGCCCTAAAGGACATTTTTGGGGAAATGGGCTATCGTGCATGCCAAACAGAGATCAAATTCCAAAGTTATGACCTCGGTAAGTTGAAGTTCCAACTAACCCCATTGGGACCCATACCTTTTGACACTTCATCTCTTAGGGTTACATTTTTGGATGCTTATGGTTTCTCAATGTTTCTTCATGATAAAAAGGCCTATGAGCTTCATTGTAAGACAATTCAGAAGGTGTGTAGCTATCACATCTCTTTTGAAAGTTAATCTACCTTCACCCAAGCTAGTTTATTTCCATTCTCCATGTAAATAATTTTCAATAGTTGATATTTATTAATAAAAGTTTTGTTTCATTGTATCTTTTTTTTTAATTTATATATATATAATATATATATATATATATAATATATATATATATATATATTATATATATATATATTATATATATAATATAATATATATATATAATATAACATATACATAACATATACATAACATATACATATACATATATATACATATACATATATATACATATACATATATATATATACATATACATATATATATTTTATTTTATTTTGTGTAAATCTATATTTCATTTTGTTCCTTCATAAATCTGGATCAATCCTTTAAAGAAAACCCTTCATTCCAATCATTTACATGAAACACTATTGCATCAATTTTCTTATAGAATATAATAGTATACATATTTAAGGAATAAGAGTAGGGTTTATTCATAGGGAGCCTGTAGAATCCTCTAAGGTTTGCCAAAACCCAAAGGTGTTTGAGATTTTTGAAAGATATCATTGGATATACAACTTCAATAAGTAGAGGTGATATGAGGATGAGTTGGCTAGATAATTTTCCATGAACTTCCAAAGTATTGGATATGACAAGTATGTCACTATTGTTAGAGGCCTAGACTCTATTTGTAAATGAATATATTATTAGTAGAGTGTCTGGAATCCTTGTGTGGTTTCCTTGGCAAAAAGAGGAGAGGCAAGATGCTACTCTTTCTAAGAAGAACTTATTCCTTAAGCATAAGGAGTGCTTGGAAGATAAGAATGGGGTAAAAAGAGACAACTTACCTGCCCCCTCGAATGAAGTGGTTTACCATATTCTAAAGTATATTTAATGTGAAGCTAGATTGAGTTCAGTATATGCCTACTAATTTAAGAATCTTTACTAGCTAATGCATCAACCCCACCTATAACCTACAAAAAATCTAAGTGTATCATATTTTCTACTTCAATCTAAGAATGAGATGAGTATGAAAGTAAAGGGAGAAAAATATGAAGCATTAGCCCATCATGGGATCATCCAATTAATAGTCTACCACACATTGGAAAATATAGAACACAAATTTCCATGGCTTGATTTCAAGGACATGGATAGGTAGGCCTTCTTGGGAATCCAAGGGGCCATGAGAGGGTAAGACATCACAGAAAAAGGAAAATAAAACTCAAAGGCCTAAGACCCTCTAAGCAAAAGGAAAAGAAAAATGTAAAATTAGAGCCCTCAGACAAGGAGGTGGCTGCCACATTGATCAATTTAAAAACACCACCAAAGCCAAAGGGAAGGACACCAATTATATAGTTGGGTACTCAAGTATACATGAGAAAGAGAACTAGATACCAAGGGGCCTCTAAGAAAATGGAGCCACCTTCCATTACAATGGTACAAATTGTGGATTCACCTAGTTCTGCAGAAGCACCTACAACAAAGATAAAAGTACCTCAACAAGATCAGGTACCCTAGGCAGGCTAAGAACTCATAACAATAATAAGAATTTCAAGACCAAGCATAATTAATCCTACATTCCTTCTATCCCACACCATGTTGGAACTTGAGAAATCTAGAATTAAAGCACATAAGTGGAGAAGAGTAGCCACATACAAAGGGATGGGAGAATATGTATAATTATGGGAACAACTAAAATATCTAAGAGAAGGTATAATGGTTTTGAGATTGCAAGAAGAAAGCAACAAATAACAACTCAAGGACAAAAAGACACTTAGGCAACGATTAGAGGAGGTTAAAAAGGATATATCCATAGGAAACAATTATAGGAGGTTAAAAATTATATAGCTATCATATATCATAAAATTGGGGAATTGGAAGAGTCCCTAGGGACAATGGTTCACTTATCTATGGAAATGGTGGAATATTGGTCACTTTCAAAAACCTATGTCTTGTTCCTCAAAGAAAAATGGTGTGGCACCAAAAATTTCTATCTTGGCACAAGGAGAGTTCAATTTTCAAACACCATAGGCATTAATACAAACATATCACAATATAATTGTGGAGGAAAAGGTAAGGCCATGTGAATTCTACCTTCACAACTCCATCCTTTCTCATCCACACACTTGGGACCCCTACTAAACTATAGGCTGCTATAGCAAAGACAACATTATATAAACAATCGATACAAACTATGTGTACAAGACGAGTTGGATTAAAGTTCAACCCACCCCTCTTGCTTAGGAAAAAATCACACTTGGATTAAAAGAAGGAAGATTAATGATGGAATGTTATTAAAGAAGAAATAGGTTTCTATTGTCAGGGAGACTTCACGTGATACATTTCTTGGGATATTAGGAAAGAATGCACAAAGCAGCATGACCACAAATGAAAAAAAAAGGAACAAGATAACTAGAAGGTATTTTTGCTGAAGGATATGCAAAGATCTAAGCTGGGGGTTAGGTGGGCCTTTATAATGAGTAATTTGAGGGCTCATCTACAATGCCATTTATGCCTAAAATATATATTTTTGACCTTTTTAATGTGAATTTTTGATATTTTACATGATAGATAATGAAGTAGACTAGGTTTCTTAATTACCATGATCATGCTTATGTTTTTGTTGTTTCTGGTATAGGTAGTGCATTGGATATGGTAAGATATCGCGAAGGATCTTTCACCAATAGCCTTTCTAGGAAATAGGGATCCTAAGCTCGAGATTGTTATCACTTAAACTAAATTTTATTGAGTTAACCAAGGTCACATCACTAGTTTAAGATTGAATCTACTAGAGAGTTTAACTCCATAAGACAAACTCTGCCAATTTTCAAAATTTTTGGAAGGAATCAAGCCCTCGTATTAGCGGGGATAATTCTCTATTGCATGTATAAATTGGGGACTTGAGCTCATAGTAGTTAGTTCATTTTTTATTGTATAAGTTGGTTTTTGTCTTAGACAATTTTAGACTTTGAAAGCATATACCCATTTTTATTATGTTAGTGTAGAGAGTTTTATGTTCAGTCTATTGCTAGTGATTTTCTTAGTTCTTGAGTACCTTTGGGAGGGCCCACCCAAAGGACTTTAATAAGCATTCTTACTTTACTTTCTTATCCATATTTCCTAATTTATCATCCATTCTCTTTTTGTCTAAGTGGTTCACAGACCTCGAAGTTCGATGACAGTTACATCCACAAAATATTTGTACTAGGCAGATCCACCTAAAGGGATCACTTATTTTTAAGTTGACCACAAAGCATAACCCCGAGAGTTTTGAGAGAATTAAACCCGTGACCTCTCAATATCATAGGTGCTTTAATGACGAGAATTTATAAGACACTTATAAATTGTTTTATTTATTATGTGTGGTTCACAAACACCAGAGATCGCTAGCTGCTATGTCCACAAAAACTAATCAGTTGAATCCACCCAAAGGGATCACTTCCCATCTGCTCATTAGCGGGGTCTAACCCCAAGAGTTTCGAGGAGAATTGACCCTGTGACATACCATTAGCAAGGTTCTTTAACGACAAGAACTCGATCAATTGGGTTATAACCCTTGGGGCTCATCCACTTATAAATTTCTATACATAATTTCTATATTTACATTTATTAATTTTCCTATATAATAATAAATTCTATGATATAACTCCTCTCTTGAGCACATATTTAATTGTTAAGACATTCTTAGGCTATTCAAGTAGTTTTTATGAGCACAAATCAATTTAATCTCTCTTTACAACTTTCTTTAACTAATTGGGAAAATTTATTGTAGCAACACAAGGTTTCTTGTAGTTCTTCAATTTTTCTTATAGAATAGTGCATAACTCCTATTTTTAGCATATTTCTCCACAATAATGCGCATTTTGTCTACAAAAACACTAATGGCATCAGGAAATGAGGTTCAACCAAAGGGAAATTAGGATTTGGTGGTATTCCTTTAAATTCTTATTGTGTGTGTTTATACTTTCCTTGCATTTTGAAATACGTTTTTTGTGATTTAGATCAATAACATTTCTATTTACCTACAATAATTTATTCAAATTACATTAGATATAATTTATAAACTTAAATTTTGTTTCGAGCATTGTTTGGTTTCCCTTTGCAACTGAAATAGATAGATTTCTAGTAGTGTTAGCTCTGCTACATACTTCAGCATTTGGAGGATCAAATACCGGCTTGGCCATGTGTTTTTGCAAACAGGGAGCTCGTAGTAGTCATTTACCTTATTCTCATTCATCTTCTGCATACTCTCTTAGCCCTCTATATCACTGTTTTTCCTCCAAAACCCTATACAAACTCGCTTTCCCTCAAGTTCCTGGGTGCAAAGTTAAACCCATGAGACCGTGATCGCATAACCCCGCCCCTCCATAACCCTTTGCCACCTTTCATTTTGAGCCATCGATTGCATCCACTGCGAGATCCAACGGTATCTGCTTCCCCCTGCTACCATAACATAGCCGCGTATTAACCTACGGGGAAAGTGATTTCCCGCTGGTTCCATCCACCACGTGTCGTGTGCCAATTGCATCACTTCCCCACGTACGAATACCGCCCGACCCCCATAAGCGGTGCGGGAAATACCGCTTACCTCCCACTCGTCGTTCCCTACTCGCTATCGTCCGTGCACCTTTGCCATCGGATCTGTCTGCCCGAGATCCGACGACACATATTTAATTGACAAGTTTCTGCTCATTTCCTCCTGATTTCTCTCGCTTTATCCTCTTCGCCACTCGTTTGTTTGATCCGACGACCAATATCTATTCTCTGCCTGCTTGTACACCCACCATGAAGTCCATACTCCTTTGACTACTCTGTGCATCTGAAGGACGACGCCAAAGAAGAAACTCACATCCAGCAGTTAAGGAATTTCGTCCTTCAGGATATTACACCCACTTGAGGAGTACAACAGAGTACCAGAGAATGTCAAATTCATTCATTGAAGTAGCAGATTGTAGCAGAGGCCCATTTTAGATAGTTAATGTGGTTGGTGGTCTATTATGACCCCTCCACGCATAGAATAGCAGATCATTTTTGTAATCAAACTCTATATATACCCAAAATCACAATGTGATGAGGGTTGATGGTTGTTGTTTTGATGTAAGGTTCAAAATCTGGAGACTGTAACTACTTTGATACTTGTAGTGTCTGGTCTTCATTTTCAGCTAATACAAGCTTCTTTTGTTGTTAATTGCTCACTTTCCACTTCTTCTTTGTTCTAGGTTGTGCCTGTTATGCAGTTTCATGTGCTCTTGATATTTAGCATTTGAGGAGCTGTCATCCCACCTCTATGTTAGAGTCTTGTATGTATCATTGAATGTGTTATGCAAGTCCCTATTTACTTAATGCCAGAGAGCTGTCATCCTGTCTGTGCATTGGGAGATAGATTTGTAGACCTCTTTACTGGTTGCAGCCAGCCGTCAAATGGTCTTGTGCATCTGCTGGTGTGGTCAGTATTCTCCATATTCACTTAATCATCAAACTGGGAGTAATTGGTGGTCTAAAGCCTTGTATTCTAGGGGTGTTCACCCATGTCTGGAATTAAGCATAGTAGAAGTGGTTATCTGGCTTGAATATGCATCATCCCTTCGATTCATCCATATCCAACATTTTGTTGAGTTTGTAATGTTCTCGAGCATCTCCGAGATACAACCTAGGAGAGTTTCTTGGGGTGATAACAAGTAGAACCCATGATTTTGTTTTCCTTTACCTAGACCATCAGAGTAAGACATAAGGTGTCATTTTCCCC
The DNA here is from genome assembly GCA_000404065.3 of Pinus taeda. Taxonomy (NCBI): domain Eukaryota; kingdom Viridiplantae; phylum Streptophyta; class Pinopsida; order Pinales; family Pinaceae; genus Pinus; species Pinus taeda. The sequence continues at coordinate 77,555 of APFE031647977.1, forward strand.
TTCATTTAATACGCTGATTAACATAGGTAGTAGAACAATAAGGAAAAAAGAGAGTGTAGCTTTCATATATGGTGCACAACTCCTTTGAAGTTATATGGGCCATGGGTTGATGATTAAAATTGGTAGCTATAGGAGGGAAACATACTTGATATACATCTAAATCCCACTGTAACCATCAAATTAGATAGAGTTTCCTTGAGTGCATTGGCTTCGTAGATTGCTGCAATTCCCATAAGCATTGTGTCATCTACAAATTTTTGATGTGAGTCCACAAGGTCATTTCCCAAGAGTCTTAATCCTTTATTTTTTCCATATTCAACTATATCCTTGAGGGTGTCACCAAGACCCTCATCCATCAAGATGAATAGGAAAGGGGTGAGGATCCCTTTGATGAATTTTACAAGTGAGAGATAAAGTTGTTGAAGGAAAGCCATTAATGAAAATGGAGAAGGATGAAGATGCAAGCTACATAATTCAATTTTTCCATTTCTAATAGAAACCAAAGGCCAAGAGAATATGCTTGATGTATTGCCATATTAGTTTTTCAAAAGAATTAGATATATCTAACTTAATAAGAATGCTTGCTTCCCTAGTTGTTTTTTTCTTATAGGAAAAACCCAGTGACTAAGAAAGAGCTGAAACATCCCGTATTAAACCAAAGATAGAGTGAAAACTCCTTGGGGCTGCCTACTCCTTGAGCCTAATCAACATGAGAAAGGATAATACCATTTAAGACATGCTGACCTTCCAAATATCCTATTTTCTTGGGGAAAATAACCCAAGAAGGAGAGGATTGAGATGATTTGCAATGACCTTAATGACTATTTTATAAACAAAATTGCAAAGAGAAATAGGTATAAATTTGCTTATTTCTTCCAGCTTTCTTTCTTGGGAATTAGAGTAATGAATGTGGATTTAAGGGGTGTAAGTACATTAGAGAATCTACAATATTCCTCCAAAAATTTTCACATAGCATGCTTGATGATTAACCAACACATGTGGAAGAAGTTTGTGGCGAAGCCATATGGCCCCACTTATTTTCCCTTTGGCATATCAATGACCTCCTTATCCACTTCTTCGAGAGTAATATCACTTAAGAGGGAATCATTATGTTTGTGTGCGACAGCCAGGAAATATGCCACATGATTTTTTGAATATATTCCCCTCAATCTAGTTGAGGTTTTGTGAGTAGAGTTTAGTAAAAATTCCTTCCCTATGTTTTCATGATTAGTTAAATTGTTACCTTGGTAGTCCCTTATTAAAGAAATTATGTTACGATGGCAATGTTGAATCATTGTTTTGTGAAAGAAATTGGAATTTATTTTCCCCTCCATTAGCCATTACACTCTGGCTTTTTGCTTCCATAATAATTCTTCCTGCTTGGCCCTAGCATTTAGTTGAATTTAAAGTGATGCTTCTTTGGAAATAAGAAACTCAGTTCTTCCATCCAATATCATTGATTGTTGGATCTACTCCATTTTGTCCTTGAGACATCTCTTAGTCTTAAATGTTGAAAATACAACTAGTGTCAGTGTTCATACTGTAATTCAAATGTACTATTGATGTATTTATTATATTCATTATTATTATATTGTTTCTAGTCAAAGAATGTTCTTCATGCTTATAGAGTCAACTGAGTCAAAATAAAATTTATTAGGAGTCAAAGAAATGTATTTGAGTCAAAGTCCCATTTGGGCTTTTGTAAGAAAGTGAAAAATTATTTTTGTATTGAGTCAAAGAGTCAAAATGTCATCCACAGACCAATTTAGCCCTCCCTGGATAGGTCACCCTAAATAGGCTTCTATTCAACCTCCTGGACATGTATAATACAAGGCAGTTCAACCTCATTTGATCACCAACTCATCACTTGGATTTTTGTGCAAGAAGAGTAAGGAAAATCAACGAAAGTCAAAGGATAGAGAGAGCAAAGTTAAAGGAGAAATAAATTCTTGAAGTCTTGGTCTTGTTCTTGGGTCTTGGATATCTCACTTTGATTTGATTCTATAAGAAGACGATTTTATTTGGTTTTTCCCCTTGTGGGGTTTTTTCCCTGACTTGGAGCCTAATTCTTGTGTCCTTTGTGTCTCTTTGTGATTTCCATGATTTGTATATTTTGGTAATTGCTTGATGAAGAGAATATAAATTTAATAAGAAGGCAATAAACATTCACAAGTAATTATCAAGTTAAGAGAAATCAGCCCAAATCTACAAGCACCTTGATTTCTCAACACTAAAATATCTCCAATTACTCCTTATCACATTTCCTAAGATGGGCTTTGAGGTGCAAGAGACACTGTTGGAATATAAATATTGGGGTTCCTAGATTAGTCCTTTCTTACCACCACCATTTCGAAATCTTATCCTAAAAATAATTGGTGGTCTAGCCAAAATACTTCAAATTTAAAAGGATGTTTTTTGGGGCTAACTTTCATATCAAGCTCAAGAAAATCAACTAATGGTCCAATCCCAAACTCGGGAGGATGGAGGATTCCATGCGAGGTCCAGTTATCAAGAGAGATTTAGAGATGAGGAAGTAATCATGTCTTCAAGCTACTTTATTGATGTCTCCATGCAAATTATTTCAAGTGTGAAACCCATTATTAGTATCCAAATCCACTATACTCAGAATTTGGATTATTTCCTTGAAGCATTCTAAGTCCATATCCAATATTTTGATGCCTCTTCTTTTTTCTACCAATGTAGTGATAATGTTAATGTTGATTTCTTTAGCATCGGATGTGCTCTTGCCTTGAGATTTTGTAGGGAGGCTAAGACACATGCATTCTCCAATACCCAGAAATCATTTGGGAAAATTCCACCTAGAGATGATTTAATTAAAATAATTAACTTTTTTAAATGGTTCCCTAAGTCTAACCTTACGAAATCTAGTTAATTAAATGGTATTAATTAAATCAGGTGTGAATCTTCTAGAATAAGATGAGGATCAACTCCCAGTTAATCTTAGCCCTTGATTATGTTTTAATCTTGGCCGTTGGAGCTCCAATGAGAGATTATAAGAAGGAGTTCGATGGGCACTTGGAGAACACATCGAATGAGAGATCAAAGATCGAATTTCTCAAGAGTAGCAGCGTTGAGTTGCTGGAGTGAGATGAAGTGATATTCTTGCACTAAGGGGGCAGGGATAATAGTTTGGAGGAGAGTTTTCTAGATCCGGAGAGTGCAAGGCAGAGAAGGCATAAAGCAATTCAGTGAGGCTGTGCAGTGCCACGTAGAGGCATCGTAGAGCTTTAGAGGGAGTTCGAAATCCAACTAGGAGAGTCGAGATCCAGTGCCAGAAGCTAGGGTGTGAGACCGGAGGGCCATAAGGTCAAATTTCCAGATAGCAAGAGATAATCAGAGAAGGTGACATTGAGCCTAGCCAATGTGACACATATCTACCTAGGATTGACGTAGAAGCTGCGCAGAGGCAGCAAGGGGCCAACCAGCTAGCCCCTGATCAATGTCGGATCTCCCGAATCAGTGTGAGATTTTTCTCACTAACTCTTTTTTAGTTGTTTTCTCTGTATCGGATAGCCAATTTGGGCATCCAATGATCTGTACTTAGAAACTATTGCATAATAATAAAGCCCTCAGTTGCTGCACTGGTTTTCCTAAGTTGGGTTTTTCCAGGGACACTGTCCAAAATTAATTATGTAGATGTGTGTGTGTTGGTACCATTTCATTGCCATCCTTTTCTTCTAGAAATCCATCATTTGTCTATCATTTTCTCCCATAAACCCCTCATAGTCCATTGAAATTTATTAATCAAAGCATTATAGTTGTTATTTTACATTAAATTTAATTTGTGAATTTTTATGTTAAAAATTAGAAATTTTCAACAAAATACAGGATGTCATGACTTCCTGTAATTGGTTTATGATGTGACCCGTGGCATGGTAGGAAAATCAAAACAAAGGATAGGAACGTGATCTAGGATGTACATACATGGTGAAAGATCTATTCAACAGCGAATCTAAAGCTCCTCGATACATGGTCAATGCTGGTCAAACCCAGCCTTTTTGGTCACAAAAGCAGCAAAAAGCCAGAGTTACCTAAACTGATTTCGTTTTGATTTGGAAATCAGTTAAGATTAGAAAAAAAACAAAAATCACCTTTTCGATTGTAAAAGCAGAAACATCTGCATGATAATATATGTACATTCGATTATAGACTAGAGGGAAAGTTAGTGAACAAAGGATAGTAGACAAGCAGATTAAAAGATTGTGTATTGTATTTTTCCATAACGTTGTTCTTGTGTATTGTTTCCAGAACATTGCTCTTGCATGTAATTTGATTTCTAGAACTTAATTACAGGCATCGTTCCACCATTACAGTGCTTATGCGTTAACGTTTTCATCACTTGAAGTTTCCTAAATGTGCCATTGAAGCGTGGACGGGCCCTACATGGAGATTGGTATACTTTTATTTTCATTTCCATAGCGTTTTCAAATCTGAATAGTGTTGAATAGCGTTTGATGTTATTTTCTTGCCTGTGAGTTTATTGATTCCATTAGAAGTTCTTGCAAGTATTATTGTATGATTCATGGTGATAGCTTGAGAATTCGATTGCTAGATTTATTGAACAAGATCTTGTAAAAGATTTGATCGACCATTGAATTTCGAAGTATCTCTGTGGACTCTGTTTTCATGCATTCGAGTTTTAGTGTGCTTAAAAGAGTTTTTGATTTTCATGAATGCTTAGTGTGTTAGATGGAAAGAGCTTTTGTGAATGATATCCTTGTAAGAGGGTTGAAAACTCAGACTAGTAACACGCTGTTTCTTTAGAACAGTTAATTAAATTAGATGATCTGAGTGTTAAAGTATGGAAGGAAACATATTTCAATCTCTTATAAAGGAGTGTTGTAGCCTGTCATAGTTGACACTTAGTTAGGTAGATGAGATCCTTTTAGGTCTATAGACTTTAGACACGTGCCTCTAAGTTTACCTACCTTGGTTGACATTAAATCTAGTCTAATCTAGCACCCTAGATTAACCACTACATTTTGGCATCGTTGCTGGGGAGGCGTAGTTAGAGGATTTCTAAAAAAACAAAAAAAAAACAAAATAAATTAAATAAATTAAAATAAACAAAAACAAACAAAAACAAAACATAGATTTGATTTTAATTGTCATTTTAGAAGTCATGTTTGCTTATGCCTAGATCTGGAGATAATAAAGGTAAATTCATAAAAACCCCCAATCCAAAAACTAACCTACCACCAGGAGCAGACCCTTTAGGGAAAATTGAACACACAACACCAACTGAGAAAGTCACCATACAAAAATTAGAGGATAAACACAAATCAGGGCAAAGACTTACACTTATTGAGAGATAAATCCTATTGGCATATGAATCACAGAAGTCTCCCTGAATCCTCTACAAAAAGAGAAAGTAGTAAAATAACTCAACAATCTCTAGAACAACTTCTCTTTGGAACAAGTGACACTGAACAAGAAATTAAATCACCAGAGGAATCTATCAAAATGGCTGAGGAAGGAGGAGGATCAGCAAGAAGACCCACTCCTGAAGAACAACAAGATCAAAGAGAGGAGGAAGAGTCAACCTTTAAATTTCCTATTCAAGAACCAGAAGACAACCATGATGAGGAGATAAAAATGAAAAACATACCTCCTTCTGTGTTACCAAACTTTTATGGCATGGCTTCAGAAGATCCAGATTCATTCTTGTTTGAGTTCGACATTGTATGTCGAACATATGGTTACACAGATGATGCCCATAGGCTTAGACTCTTCCCAGCAACATTAAAAGCATCAGCACTAAGATGGTTCATGGGACTTGGTGAACATGCAGTAACTGATTGGGATGGCATGAGAAGAATATTCCTAAAGAAATACTAACCTTATTGTAGATCGAAAGATTTTAAAGATGATATCTTTAGGATGAATCAACAAAAGGATGAAAATTTAGAGGAGTACTTGGAACGATTTGCTTACAATTTACAAAAATCAAAACATCGATCCATGACTCTTGATCTCATTCGAACAATATTTTTGAAGGGCATTCGAGAGGAATATTTAGATGATCTTAATTTGATGGGAAAAGGTGATATTTCAACCTTACCTTTTGAAGAAATTGCTGATTTATGTGAAAAGTATTCTAGGAGCAAAGCCAAAATTGGAAAAAGAGCCATATCATCCAAAGCCACAAAAATCTGCTTCAGTAAGTGTCACAAGAGCTAAAATAGGAAATTTGTTAGAAGAATTCAAAACAGATCTATTAAGTACCTTAGGAACTCAAATTGACACTCTCAAAGCCAAGAAAAGACAAGAAGAGGAAGATCAGATAATGGCTGTCTTTTTTCCAAAATGCCAGAAGAAACATGCCTTAAAAGACTGCCCATTAGAAAACATTCAAGTTTGTGCCTTTTGTACTGAAAATCATGATATATTTCATTGCTCTAAAGTCAAGATTTTGTAGAATTGTAATGTGGCAGCTAACACAGATATGGAGAATGTTTATTTCAAGGGTGCAAAGAGACCATGGCAACCAAGACCTCCACCTCAAGGTATGTTTCCAAACCAGAATTTGCAATTTCCTGCATAAGATCAGATGTATGCTCAGAATTCGTGGAATGTACCCATGCCATGGCAGCACCAAAATTACCCACAATGGAGACCATCTCAACAATACTCTCAACAATATCAACCATATCCTCAACCATACCAACCATATTCGTAGCCATATCAACAGTATCATCAGCCATATTCGCAATATCCTCAAACATATCAACAATATCCTCAGCAGCAAGTTGTTTATCAACCCCAACCCACTCAACAAGCATTGCCTGCTCCTCCACCAATAAATCCACCACAATTACAACTTCCATCTAACCAACAACCTCCTAGAGCTACTCAAATTCTTGCTCAACCTGTACCAAATCCAAATAATAGAGCAGAGAGACTAGCTTATAATGTAGACGAGGGACCATCATATCCCACATTACCTTTGAAAAATATCAATTTAAGGTCTGGTAAGGTACTTCAAAAAGAATCTCCAATAGCTGATAAACAAGAAGAAAACAAAGAAAATGAAAATGAAACTCCAACTCAAAGGAAACAAAATGATGACATAAAAAATAAACAAATGCAACCATTGCATCCACCACCTTTTCCAGATAGATTGTTCCAAACAAAACTTCCCATGTCTATACCACAGTTTGAAGTTTTAGATGAGCTAAAGAATGTCTATATAAAAATTCCACTACTACAAGCCATAAAAGACATTCCCATATATACTAAAGCCATCAAAGAACTGTGCCTCAAGAAGCCTACCAGGAAAAGAGTTGATCCACAAACTATTCATGTTATTGGACATTTAGTTGGCCTTATGAAAAACACCATTTCAATGGAAAAGTATGATGATCCTGGTATTCCCAGAGTCACTACAATCATTAACAACATACATATTCCAAACACCTTAATTGACCTTGGGGCCGCAATAAATGTGATGACTCTTGAAACAATGAAAATACTGCAACTCACAAACTTGCAGCATACAACAATTGTTCTAGAACTCGCTGACAGGTCTAAAGTGATTCTTGAAGGGATTTTGGAGGACATAATTGTTTCACTAGACTCTTGGGAGTATCCAATGGAATTTTTAGTTCTTTAGCCAAAATCCAATTTAGGAGGACACCCTATCATCCTTGGTAGACCATGGTTAGCAACTGCTGATGCATTCATAGGATGTAGATCGGGTAATATGATCATTTCCCGAGGAACTGAAAGAAAACAACTCACTCTTTACCCATCAGCACAATCACCATCAGTAGCACACAATTTATGGCTTGATGATAAATACAATGATAAGGCAGAAGTTCAATATGTTTTCAGCATCAACCAAATCTATGATTTTCAAGAACATAATAATGATGATTTGGTAGAATTGTTCCTTTCTCAACCTGATATTTCTGAAGAATTGAGAAATGACCAATACCATGCTGCAGATGAACTTTTGGCACAAAATTTTCAGGAAACATGCACCATTCATTCCTTGCCAACAACATTTCAGAACATTTTTCCTATTCAATCTATCATAAACACACAGAGCAAGACCATAGAGATTAGTGCACGAAAAACTTTGAATATTGGCACTCACCTAGACTCATCTCAGGAGGAAAAATTGATACAATTATTGAGAAAATACGAGAAAGCATTTGCTTGGGACTACATCGATATGCATGGAATTCACCCTAAAACATGCACTCACCACATTTATACGGATAGTAATATCAAACCAGTGAGGCAACCGCAGAGATGAATGAATCCCATGCTTCAGTATATTGTTAGAGAGGAATTACAAAAACTGTTGAAAGTCAATTTTATCTATCCTATCTCTGACAGTCAGTGGGTATCCCCATTGGTAGTAGTGCCCAAGAAAAATGGCAAGTGGAGGATTTGTGTTGATTATAGATGATTGAACAAAGCAACCCTGAAAGCTAGACACATTAGCTGGGAAATCATCATTCTCTTTTCTTGATGGTTTCAGTGGCTATAACCAGATCAAGATAGCCTTAGAGGACCAGGACAAAACCACTTTTACTTGTCCCTGGGGCACTTATGCCTATAATGTTTTACCATTTGGACTTTGCAATGCTCCAACACATTTCAGAGAGCTGTATTAGCTATTTTTGTTGATTTAGTTCATGATTGTGTTGAAGTTTACATGGATGATTTTTCAGTGTATGGTAATTCATTTGAGCATGCCTTGGAGAATCTTGAAAAAGTTTTAAAGAGATGTATTGAAGCTAATTTGTCCCTGAGTAATGAAAAGTGTTTTATGATGTTAAATGAAGGGATATTATTAGGACACTATATTTCTTCTCAAGGCATTAAAGTTGATCAATCAAAAATCCAAATCATTATCAATTTGCCAATTCCGAACACTCAAAAAGAGGTAAGAAGTTTTCTTGGGTATGCAAGCTATTACAGAAGGTTTATTGAACATTTTAGTAAAATAGCTTTACCTTTGTTTAAGCTTCTAGCAAAAGATACACCTTTCAACTAGAATGAGAATTGTCAGCAAGCATTTGAAACACTCAAAGAAAAGTTATCAACCACACCAGTCTTAAAAGGACCTAACTAGAACCTACCATTTCACATCTTTATAGATGCATTTGATACTACAATAGGTGCCTCATTAGGCCAAAAAGAGGAGTCTTTCCATTATGCCATCTATTTCATTAGTAAAAATCTAACACCCGCAGAATTAAACAACACAGTCACTGAAAAAGAAATGCTTGCAATCATACAGGCTGTGAATAAATTTTGACATTATATAACTAGTTATGAGGTTTTTGTACATACTGACCATTCTACCATTAAGTATTTAATGAATAAACCAATAACTAATGGCAGAGTTACTATATGGCTGTTATTATTACAGGAATCTAATATCACAGTGTTAGATAGACCAGGTAAGGAGAATCGGGTGGCAAATTTTCTTTCTAGACTGCAAAATCCAAGTGAGGTTGTTCCGGTTGAAGATTCCTTTCCAGATGAAAATTTATTTGCAATTTCAATAGTGAATCCTTGGTATGCTGACTTGGCCAACTATTTGTCCACAGGAAGAACACCTCCATATTTTACTCCAAAGGAAAAGAAGAGGTTGATCACAAAGTCTAGATACTCATGGTTATGGAGATTTATTTTACCACTGGTTATGATATGATTATTAGACGATGTATAAGAAATGATGAAATAATTGATATTTTAAAATCTTGCCATGATGAACTGTGTGGTGGGCATTTTGCAGCCAAAACAACAACATTCAAGATTCTCAGTTTTAGATACTATTGGCCATCTATTTTTAAGGATTCCAAGAAGTATGTGAAAAGTTGTGATAGCAGTCAAAGAATGGGTAGGCCAACAGCTACAGATGAAATGCCACTTCAGCCTCAAGTACATTTAGAGCCATTTGAAAAATGGGCTCTAGATTTCATAGGACCCATCAATCCAACTTCCAAAGGCAAAAGGTACATCCTAGTATGTGCTGATTACGTGACAAAATGGGCTGAAGCCAAAGCACTAGTCCGGGCAACTGAACAGATAGTGGTAAACTTCCTTTTTGAAGAAATTTTTGTAAGGTATGGAGTACCAAGAGAGATAGTGATAGATCAAGGTACTTAGTTTACTTCAAAGTTAGTCAAAGACATCACAGAAAAATATCAAATCAAGCACAGGAAAATTACACCTTACCATCCACAGGCCAATGGCCAGGTGGAATCCACAAATAAAACATTGGAAGGAATTATCACTAAGACCGTAGCAATGAATAGAAAGAATTGGGAAGAGAAGCTCAAGATGCACTCTGGCTTTAGAACACGTGGAGAACTCAGGATTTACACCATATCAGTTGGTGTATGGGCAAAGAGGTAATGCTTCCTATTGAATTTCAAATACATACTTATAAGATGGCTGCAGATTTAGGAATTGATCTCAATGAAGCCCAACAAGAGAGGATTCAACAATTGAACTAGCTAGATGAAATGAGGCAGCAAGCAGAGGAGACAACACTCCTAATGCAGAAACAAAGGAAGCAATGGCATGATGCAAACATCAAAAAGAAACAGTTCAAAGAAGAAGACTGGGCTTTACTCTTTGACTCTAAATTTAGAGATCATAAAGCCAAATTTACCACACATTGGATGGGCCCATATGAAATAGTTCAAGTTTATGAAAATGGATCAGTCAAGCTTACTACCATTGATGGAGAAGGCAACCCCTTTCTTGTCAATGGACATAGGTAGAAACTCTATCATAAGCCCATCAGCAAGGAGGATTTTCTTCAAACTGTATCTCAGCAAAGGGAGGTTGAGATATTGCAGCCTTCAGCTGTGATATCTCTACCTTACTTCATTTCATTTAAAAAAAAAAAAAAAGAGAATAAAAAGATTTAAAAAAAAAACAAACAAACAAAACATCACAAACACAATAATAAAAAAAAAATAATGGTTTAGATGTGAAAACCAGACTCTGGCACACTCTAACCCAGAATTCTTACTTGAAAACCAATCCTTTGGCTGGTAGGAATTCCTTGTTCTGTTTGTTTACTATTTGGTTCATCGCTTCCATAATGACTTGAGGACAAGTCAAAGCTTTAGTGGGGGAGAAGCATCAGCATTTTGTTTTCCTTATCTCATCTCCTCATTTGTAAATCTTCAAAGAATTTGTTTGAGTACTTTAGTATTTCAATAAAGGAGTTGTTTTTGTTTTTGTTCTAATCAGAGGGACCTGTTCAAGAAATATGGAGTGGCACTTGTTCAGAAGACTATGTTACCAGTACCAATATTAGAGGGACCTGTTCAACAAATATCAAAGGGACCTGTTAAAGACTGCATTCAAGATACATCAGGCTACTTCAACAAAGTTTGAATAGAGTTTCAAAGGTTTCTTATCATCAAGGCTACATCAACACCAAGGATCAAGGAAGCTGCACAAACATAGTTCTTCAGATTTCAAAGAAGCTGCACAAACATAGTTCTTCAGATTTTAGAGGGACCTGTTATATCCAATTTCATCTCAAAAGGGACCTATTATGGACAGTGAAGATTAGTCATATTTGGACAATGAAGATCAGTCCTACCTATGCATGCCAACTCAACTTTTGGGCAACCAACAAGTGTAATGTATTGTTGTAATTTTTATTTTTAACATTTAAAATTCTTGAATTATTTTAGTGTTAAATATGATGATTATGATTGCTTTTCATCAATTTCAAAAACCCCTATACCCATCACCCTTGTAACATTCCTAACTACTCAACTCTGCTATCATTTCCCATCACACTTTAGCCTATTGCCATATTCCTACTACGATTTTCAAATCTTTCCCTACACCACTCTTCAAACCTTGTCATTAACTCCTCATTTTTGAATCGGTCATCGAACCTTGTCATCGATCCATCATCTTTCCAGTCGGCCCAGTACCAACAAGTAATGGACAAGTGGTGAATCATTCGAAAGACAAGTGTTCAATGATTTCATTCATTTTTGAATCGGCCAAGTTATAAAACAATTGTTTGACCCAAGTCGACTCACGCAACATATATCCGTTATTATCACTCCAGCACTCCTTATATGTATATGGCGTTCTCATGACTGTACCTATGCAAACCAGTACAACTCCTCTGTCTTTACGATAAGAATGTGCTTCCAACTCTGCATTATCATTATAGTAATTGGGGAAAGGTCGGTTGTTAAGTTTCACTTCATAAAATTCTCAGTTCGTAAAGTAAGTTACCATATTAGTGATTCAAACTCTGATTTTTCAAAGAAGGCCGAGACAACAGGCGCTACAAAGGGAAAGCATAGCAAATAGGCTTACCATGAGTTTCTACCTCTGCCCATAATCCAAGGATGTTAATCAGGTCACTGCCCAAGCAATTGAAGAAGGAGACCCCGAGAACTGAGGGCATTACCAGGTCGGTTAAGTGGAGCGCAAAACAGAGGTAACAAATCGAGAGACCCTTATTGAATTGTTGAGCATAAACAAAAAGGGTTAGAACAGGAATTTCTTTTTCAAAATGACCAATAGAGCAGAGCCTGAAACATTTGATAGTTCACAATATCATGATGATTGTATTACGATTTTAAGGGAAAAGCAATGGCTATCCTTTCTAGAGAAATTTAATGGGAACAATGAATAAGTCACCAAGAAGTTTGCATTCACATTCAATGGAGAGAAAGCATTAATAGGAAACTTCTATTTTAGAATTTCAGAGGATACCATAGCACAAATATTGGGAATCAGTCCAGAAGGGGAAAAATATTTCAAAAGAAAATAATTTAAGGAAAAATCATGGACTCAGTTTATGTCTAGGTCAAGGGTTTCCTCTGTCAACTGGAAAAAGGGTGTCCCTAGAAGCTGGCTAATGCACCCATGGGATGAAATGGTATACATTATTTAGAAATTTGTTACATGTGAAGGTCATTACAGCATAGTATACCTATATCACATCAAACTTCTGTTGCACTTAAAAGGGAAATGCACCATCAGTCTGCCCTATTTCCTCTTACAGAGTTTGACTAAAATGTCAAAAACTATTCAGAAAAAAAAAGGGTAATGAAGATAAAAGTTTGTATCATTTTGGGTTGATTAAAATTCTAATTGAATTTGAGTTGCAGAGAAGGGGAAAAACATGGAAAGAATTTTTGATTGCTAATCAAATTAAAGATGGAGAAGATGAACAGGAACAGCAAGAGCACACAGAGTTTATGCTTGATATTGATGAGGAAATCCCTGAGCGCAAATCAAGCAATGTTCCTCCACACAGCAGTAGTGTAAGGACAAGAAGGATGAGGCAAGAAGCTGCCCAAAAAATTGAGCAAGACAAAATCTTCACTACTTATACGTGAAGATCAAGGAGAATACAAAAGAACCAAACATAAGATGATCAACTAGAGTCAAATGCAAATGCACCAATGGACATTGAGAGCAGTGCTCATTCACAGCCAGAACCGAAAGCAGAAATGGAAGTCGAAAGTAACAAGGAACAAGGGAAATAGCTAGCACCTGCAAACAAGAAACAAAGAAGGTTAGAGAAACAGATTGAAAAGGTAAAAGAGGAATTGATGGAGGCAAACATGCTAGAGAAGGTCATCAAGAAGGAGAATGAAATGTTGAGAGCTCAGAGCAAGAAGACTCAGCAGAAAAATGAGAAACTGAAGGATCAAATCAAATAACTTAAGATAGAACAAACTGACATTTGCAAATGGGCGACAAAATGGTATACTCAAAAGAAAGCTCTCAAAGAAAAATACAAGAATATGAAACAGGAGCTCCACGTTCAGAAGAATGCCCAAGCTCAAAATAATATAGATGCATTTCTACAAGCGGCAGAGGCACAAGCAGGAACAGAACATAAAGGGAGCACATCAGGATTAGCATGAGGACATGCTAAATCATTGAGCTTGGGGGAGATGTTGGTACCATTTCATTGCCATCCTTTTCTTCTAGAAATCCATCATTTGTCTATCGTTTTCTCCCATAAACCCCTCATAGTCCATTGAAATTGATATCAAAGCATTATAGTTTGTTTTAATTAAATTAATTGTGAATTTTATGTTAAAAATTAGAAATTTTCAACAAAATTACAGGATGTCATGACTTCCTGTAAATGGTTTATGATGTGACACGTGGCATGGCAGGAAAATCAAAACAAAGGATAGGAATGTGATCTAGGATGTACATACATGGTGAAAGATCTATTCAACAGCGAATCTAAAGCTCTTGGATACATGGTCAATGCTGGTCAAACCCAGCCTTTTTGGTCACAAAAGCAACAAAAAGCCAGAGTTACCTAAACTGATTTCGTTTTGTTTTGGAAATCAGTTAAGATTAGAAAAAACAAAAATCACCTTTTTGATTGTAAAAGTGGAAATATCTGCATGATAATGTATGTACATTCGATTATGGACTAGAGGGAAAGTTAGTGAACAAAGGATAGTAGACAAGCAGATTAAAAGATTGTGTATTGTATTTTTCCATAATGTTGTTCTTGTTTAATGTTTCCAGAACATTGCTCTTGCATGTAATTTGATTTCTAGAACTTAATTACAGGCATCGTTCCACCATTACAGTGCTTATGCGTTAACGTTTTCATCACTTGAGGTTTCCTAAGTGTGCCATTGAAGCGTGGACGGGCCCTACGTGGAGATTGGTATACTTTTATTTTCATTTCCATAGCGTTTTCAAATCTGAATAGTGTTGAATAGCGTTTGATGTTATTTTCTTGCCTGTGAGTTTATTGATTCCATTAGAAGTTCTTGCAAGTATTATTCATGGTGATAGCTTGAGAATTTGATTGCTAGATTATTGAACAAGATCTTGTAAAATATTTCATCGACCATTAAATTTTGAAGTATCTCTGTGGACTCTGTTTTCATGCATTCGAGTTTTAGTGTGCTTAAAAGAGTTTTTGGTTTTCATGAATGCTTAGTGTGTTAACTGGAAAGAGCTTTTGTGAATGATATCCTTGTAAGAGGGTTGAAGACTCAGACTAGTAACACACTGTTTCTTTAGAACAATTAATTAAATTAGATGATCTGAGTGTTAAAGTGTGAAAGGA